>PVIJ01018251.1:0-26878 GCA_004024925.1 Scalopus aquaticus | reverse complement strand
GCCCCTCCCACCTGGCCCTCCCCTCTGACCCCGCCCTCACCGGGCCCCTCCCCTCCTTGCTGAGCCCCAGGCTGGAGCCAGAGTGATTCATGAGGCCTTGGGAGCAGTGACCCATCAACCCCTTTCTTCAGAGGGTGCCCGTTCTTGGATTAAATGTCTCTGAAAGGAGCCTCTGCCTCAGAAGTGACACGTCGAATGTTCCCACTGACAGAGAACATGACCTTTAAAACCCCAGCAGAGGAGTCAGAGCTGCCAGGAGGAGGAGAACGGGGCGGGGCGCACCTGGCCAGGCGGTGCCTCCCCGCAGACTGATGGGGGGGCCTCGGCTGGGGGTGGGGGCGCTGGGTGCCAGGGACGCCAGAGGGCACGGGAGGTCACCCTGTACCCTGTGCGCCGTCACCAGTGGTGCCCTGGGTGGGGTGCAGGGTTCTCCGACCCCGATGGGGTGTGCAGCTCTGCCCCCCGGGGTGCGGTCAGCGACCCCTCTGCAGCTCCCGAGGACGTCACAGAGCCTGGGACAGTCTGCGCCTCGTCCCGGGTGTGCGTCGTCGGGGAGAAAGTGGTGGCCCCGCTTGGTGCCTGTCGGAGCGGGGGCGGTCTGCCTGGCCGCTCGGGGGCCACACGGCGCTCGCCAAGGCCCCACTTGCGCTCCTGCCCGCATCTGCCACAGGTCCTCCTGGAGAGGCGACCGACCCGCTCGCTCTTTTCCACGCCCTCGTGAGACGTTGCTGCCGGGGTCTGCCTCGTACCTTGCCGGGCTTGAGGGGCGGCCGGATCCCCGGCTCCGTGGGGCGCTTGCTGGAGGCAGTTAGCGTCCGGCTTTGTGGGACGCCCTGGGACTTCTCTGCAAGGTGAAGCGGCGGGCGAGCATGTTGTGGGCCCGTGGGCCTCTGTGGCTGAAAGCGGGACGGTCTCCATCGTGTCACCTCCGGTAGCCGCTGGGAGGAAGGCGAGTTGGTGACCTTGAGGCGTGTAAGCTCCCGGACAGGCGGGTCCTGTTCTGGGCACCTGTCCGTCTGGTGCTGGCCTGGACGAGAGGAGGGTTTCTGTGGGTGTGTGAGTGCGCGCACGCGTATGTTCTTGGGCGTGTGTGCGCTTGTGTGTGTGCTGGGCCTTTCAGGAGTGTGCATGTCTGTGTGTGTCTCTGTGTGCGCGTGTGCAGGGCACAGAGCCAGGTGGGGCCTGAGGAGCCGCGGCACCGCCGCTATAAATAAGGCCGAGTTTCATATTCCCACCTGACCGGGAGGGCGGCCAGCACCGAGGCAAAGCGTCCGCCGCCGGCGGGGGCAGGCGACTGTGGTTTATAAGCCCCTCTGGCTCCGGGCGGCGGGCGGTGCTGCGGCTGGAGTGCGGCCACCCCAGATGGGGGGGGCAGTGGGGGGGCGGGGCCCGCCCCCCCTGGTTTCGCTAAAGCAAGAAAAACAATGCCGTGCCGCCTGTTAGCTAATCAACAGTGAGGAGAAAGTCCTGACAACAAGCAAAGAAAACTTAGCTGGCAATAAAATAAGGGACTTTTTATGGTGGTTTTTATGGGAACATTTTCACTTTGGGAGTTATTAGAGTTAGTGCCGGTTGTGACAAAAGCGGCATTTGCATATCGCCCGTGATGGAGGCTGGCTGGAGCCCGAGTTTGGCGTTAACTGCATATCAGAGGCCCCTTCAGAAGCCAGACAGGATGACATTTATTGCGAGCTCGATGCCGCGTGGCTGGCATTACTCACTGCTGGCGGGTCCTGCGGGATGGAGATTTTCAGACGCGGGGTCTTTCTGGGTCCCGAACAGCAGTTTCCTGTGTCCAGAGCCAGCTAAAGCTTTGGGGTGGGGCAGGGGTAAGGGCAGTGGCTTTTGGGGACTACGCTTTGCCCAAGTGCCTTGGAGGATGACCCAGGGGAGACCGTGTTAAGATGCAGGTCTCAGGCCGGAAGACACAGGAATTTCTCCCTGGTGCTTTTTATTTTTTTAAATTGAGATCTAATATTCACTCACCAAACAATTCACCCATTTCAAGTATCCGACTCAGGGACTCTCAGTATATTCATAAGATTGTGCACCCGTCCCCGCTATCCACTGCAGAACACTTTCATCATCCCCCAGAGGAACCCTTACCCCTTAACCATCACTCCCCTCCCCCAGTTCCTCCCAGCCCTAGTCTGTGACCCACCTTGTGTGTGGATCTGTCCGCTGGACATTTCCCACGTGTGGGTGACACACCGTGTGGTCTCCATCTGTGATTTCCTGCCCTCAACGCTGTTTCAAGGTCCATCCGTTGTAGCAGGTGTCAGTGCTTTCTTCCTTTTTATGGCTGAATACTATTCCACTGTCTGGAGGGGTCACTTTTCTTTTGTGTTTTCTTCTGTTGGCTCCCCCACTTTTAAAACCTGTTTTTTGTTTGTTTGTTTTTAAGAAGATCCTCATGAAAAAAATCATGGTTGAGCCCTGGAATAAATCTGGGTTTTTCTGATGGACAGCGGAGTTCTGGACAGCAGAAAAAGGGGCAGGGGAGGGGCCCCTGGAATGATGTTTTCTCTAGAAAAGACAGAGCTGATTCTCTGCCATCTGCCCTGGCTGGTGGTTATTGGGGAGGCTCGCTGGCCCAACCCCAGGGCTGACGTCGGGGTCCTTTGGGTGCTTTGCTGCTTGGAGAGCTTTCTGTCTCAAAGGGGGTCCTCAGCTTTGTGTTAGAGTATTCCCCAGGGTGTCGGTGTGCAGAGAGCTGTGGAGCCACTTGCTTGGGGACCCCTCCGGCAATCACTGGCTGTGCCACTCTGGGGGGCGCCCCCCTGAGGGTCTGGGATATCAACTGAGGCTGCTGTGCTTTTCACAGAGGGCCTGTCTTCTGCTGCCGGGGTTGGGGGCAGGCGTGCAGAGGATTCTGCCTGGCCCTGACTTGGGGAGCATCTTAGGGCCGGGTATGAAGTCAGAAAACCCTATTTTGCTGCTCCCTGAATATCACTAGGCTCCCTAGGTGACTCAGCTCTTGGTCTTAATTATGCTGCTATGTAAATATCTCTGAGGTCTCTTGGTTTTCCAGGTTGGCGTTATATCACCGTTAATAACTAGAGGGCACATTATAAATATGCAAACTAATAATAATGCATTCACTCAGAGCGCATCGATAAATTGCCAAACTGAGCCTGAAGCACGGGGCGGCTTGCTCCCTTTGCTGCCAGACCCCCCGCTCCTGAGTCACGCAGTCCCCTGGCCACCTGCCCTGGATGGCCCCCCCAGGACAGCGGCTGTGTCTGCCTGGCCTGCCCCTGCCTCTGTCTGTGATGGGACAAGGTCAGAAAGAAAGGCTGGAAAGATGGGCCCTTGCCCTCCTGTCGTCCTTGGCTTAGCTGGGAAGGTCACGACCCCCAGGCTGGGCGCTACTGAGTTCCCGTCCAGCTCCCACCTGAGAACGCGGCCTTGGGAAGTCATGTCCGCTGCTTTGTTTGAAATCCATGAGTTTGACAAGTGTTTGCTGTGTACCTACTGTGTGCCAGCACTGTGCGGGCCAGTGCTCGGGTCCTCGCCACCTCGGAGTGGACAGTCTGCTGGGGGGACAGACAAGCGGGCAGAGCGGCCATGAGTGTGGTCAGTGTGTGCCTGAGAAGCCAGGGCCCGCGGGAGCGCCCGTGAGGGGAACGGAGTCCAGTCCGAGTGGTCGGGGGTCCCGGAGGAAACGCCAAGTTTACTCCCGAGGGTGACGCGGGCCCGCTGGCGAAGCAGGTGGCGGGGTAGAGGGTGGAGGTGGGGGCCGGGGAGGAGCGTGCTGGCGGGGGCAGACTGCCGTGGCCTCAGGAGAGGGGCGGCGTGCGGAGGTGGGCTGTGGAGTAAGGCTGTCCCCCCGGCTGTGTCCATCTTGCCAAGTTGGGGACATTTAAAGAATTTGAATTTTATCCTGAGGGAGAGAGGAGCCCTTGAGGAAGGGCCCCTGTCTGGCCCTGGAGAGCGCCCGACGGCATTTTGGGGAGTGAATCAGAGGTGCGAGGGTGGCAGCTGGGACCCCTGCGCGCAGGGTGAGGAGGTGGGAGACCCTCGCTCTGCTCCGGGCACCTTTGCAGCCGGAGCTAAACCGGCCGCGCCCCCCACTGCCGGTCTGCTCCTTAGTCGCTGCCCCGCACGCAGCTGTGGACAGGGCGCAGGGGGCGGGTGGGAGGGGCGTTAGGGCGCAGGTGGAGTGCACAGGGTTGGGGGGGCGATCCGATCCGGGTGCAGGCGGGCCTGTGCTTGGAGGCGGGGCCGGGGTGGGGCTGTGGGCTGGGAGGCGGCAGGGGATGCAGGTGACCCCACTGGAGAGAGGGGGGCGCAGAGCGGCCAGGCGGGGACGCGCCAGCGGCCGGCAGAGGCCTGGGCCCCGTGTGGGCGCCGCCGCTCGCAGCCGAAAAGCGGGGTCCGCCCGCGGCCTGGGCTTCGCCCGCTTCCTTCCCGGGAGCCGTGGGCCGGACTTTGGGTCGCTGTGCACCTCTGGCTTTGGTCATGAACATCAGAGTACAGGGAGTTCCCGGAGGGTCCAGAGGGGCTCTGCGTCTCCCCCACACCCCTGCGGGAACCGGCCAGAGACCCGTGCCGCACGCCCGCGTCGCCGCGCAGACCGGGGTCACCCCACCCCACGCAGACCCGCGCCGCGCCGCGTTGGCACCGCCCCCGCCGGGACCCAGCCGACCGCACTTTGCTCTCCACCTCTGTGAGAGCATTTAAATTATGCATTTATTATAATGGGAATAAGGACCATGAGAAGAAATAAATTCCCATTTTCCTGCCACACCCAAGGCCCCAGCGGCACTTCGGGCACCGGCCTCGTGGACACAGCGTGCGTGTGTGTGCCCGCCCTCCGCCCGCTCTCCCTGCGCGTCTCACGCGCGGTCGGCGGAGGGGCAGACGCAGACGGCCCCGGAGGAAGCGGGCCGGGGGCCGGCGGTCGGGCGCCCCCCTCTCCGTGGGCCATGAGGGGTCTGCCTCCCTGGCCTGAGCCCCTGGCTGTGGGGCGGCCTGCCCGTCACCCCGCGGCCGGCTGGCCCCCTGTCCCGGGACCTCACCCAGCCTGCCGCGAACCTCGGAGGCAGGTGAGAGAGGAGCCGGCTCAGGGGCCTGCCCTGCCGGACTGCGCTGGGGCGGGAGGGCTTCTAGCGACGCCCCTGTTGCTGGAGCGTCAGCACCCCTTTCGCCGCGGCCCCATGTGTATGAAAAGGCAATCGAGCAGCAGAACGTGCGACTGCGCCCGCGTCACTCGGTGGCAACTTTAATTAGGATTAAAAAGAAAATAGAAACTCTGAAGCCGTGCTGTCCCAGAGCTATCCCGGCGCGCTCGCGCGCACAGCGGAGCTCCGCGCTCCACCCTCACTGCGAGGCTCGCCGCCTGGGTAGATTTGAGGCTGAGGACGAGACCCACAGGCAGGCCCTTTATTAAAAGGCGTGTAATAACTTTGGGGTCTCCCTCGCGCTGCCCTCGTGCAGGTAAGGGTGTGTGGGGCGGGGATAAGTAAGGGGGAGTGTTTCCGGGCCCTTGAGGACGCGGGAAAGAGTGGAGAGGACCCGGCCGCGCCGAGAAGGGGGAGGCTGGTCTGTGCTGGCCCCGGCCGTGATGCTGCCCAGGCATGAGGGCACCGGAGCCCTTGGCCACTGCCCCGCAGCCTCCTGGGGCCGCTCCTTTCTGGATGAGTCTGCAGGAGAGGGGGTCCGTTGGGGTGCGTCAGGGCAGGCCTCAGCAGCTGGGACCCTACCGTGGACCCCAGTTACAGGGAGGAGAGGCAGGAGTGCAGACTGGAGCTGGGGCGTCCCCCGCCCCAGAGGCAGGCAGGGGTGGGGGGGAAGGAGGCTGGAGCTGTGTTGCTCCAGAGGGAGGGACTTGGGGCTGGGACGTGTGGTGATTCCAGAACTGTCAACTCCCCTAAATGGCAGGGAGGAACAATAAGCAGCTTCAAGGGAGTCCCGTGTATGCTCCGTGACACCCTGGCCGTCGGTCTCTGCTGAAGACCAAGAGGCCCTTCTGCCCATTTCCTCTCACCGCTGAGTGAGTTAATATTGATTCGATGTGCGACAGGGTTTGGGTTTTGACTTTTCCTGCCCTGACCCGTGTTTAGTAAGCGCTTTCCTCGCCCGGGTCTGCAGGGAGCTTTTCTGCAGCCAGGCTGGTTCTGCCCAGTGCCCGCTGTGTGCCGGGCAGCCCCTGGGCACGAGGCTGGGAGCCGGGCAGGCAGGGCTGTGCGCAGACGCTGCCAGGGAGAGGCACCGCGGGCGGTGTCAGCCTCGGGACATGGGCGGGGCTGCCCGTCTGTCCCCTGGGCGGCTGCTCACGCACTCACCGCTCACACTAGGGGGGCTGGGCAACCCCCTAGTGTGGGCCTCTCTAGAAAGGCCCGGCACTCTAGACCTAATCACCTCCCATGGACCCCACCGCCAAATACCATCCCGTTGGGGGTTAGGATTTCAACAGGTGAATTTTGGGGACACATAAGCTTCAGTCCGGAGCTGAGGCTGAAAACAGGGTGCAGGGCAGGGGTAGCGTTTACCCTCCGTGGCCACACCCAGCGGGACCCTGGTCTGCCCTGGATGGCGGGCAGGTTTACTAACCGGCGTGGGCTCCTCCGCTCGAGCTGTCCCCACCGGCTGTGTCCCCAGGCGCTGAGTGGGCTGGAGGGGCCAGGCGAGGTGCTGCCTCCCTCCAGACGCCCCGCCCTGGAGGGCCTTCGCTCTCCAGTCTCGGAGGCAAAATGAACATCCTCCGCCCGACCATCGTGCTGGGGAGGCCGGTGATAGTCTGTGGCCCCCAAATGTGGCTTGAGGCTGTGGCCCATCTTTTGTGGGTTCTCATTATTTAAAATCCGGCCTGGAATGGCGTTCTGGGCTGAAGAAAGGTAGACGCTGGGGCTTATGGGGTCCCCTGACACAGGCACGGGGCTGCCCAGAACCCCGCGGCTCCGGACCAGGCCGCTGTGCTGGGAGCTCATGCGTAATTTATACGTTCTTGGTGGCGCCAGAGGTCTCAGGTGAGGAACCAGGAGAGGGAGGGCGTGGGAGAGTGTGGGAAACGGGAGCCGAGGATCCAATTTTTCATGCAGCAACCAAACAATGCAGCTGTGTATTCCCATAATATCCCTTCAGCTGCTCGGGGTCTGGAGTTGCATCTATTTTTAAAAACACTTGGACCAATAACTCTGCTTTATGCAGACCTACTGGAGGGTCCCTGGCTTGGAGATTTAATGTAAAATAAACTGTAAACGGGTGGCAGGCAGCATGGCGGCCTGCGCTCGTGGCAAGCCGCTTCTCTCCTGCAGGCCGAGGGACGAAGGACACGGTCTCCGTGTGAGCGCGGCCAGGGCCAGGGCGCTCTGCGGGTTTTGGACTTGGGGTGCCGGGGAGGTGGGGAGGGGAAGGCCCTTCATCCTCCTCCTGTTCGTCTGTCCTCCCTGGCGGCAGGGGTCCCGCGGGCTCGGGAGGCGGGGAGGCAGGCGCCCTGGAAGGAGGCCGGGGGCGCAGAACTCCTCTCCAGCTCAGAATGGTCTCGGTCGATCCATGGTTCCACCTTCATGGAACCTCGCAGGAGCCTTGCGTTGGGCAAAGGAGCGCTATTCTGGAGAATTGTCCAGGGACTTGGGGGGTGTGGGTAGGAGCTGGGGGGGAGGGGCAGGGGCTGGAGGGAGGGGGCAGGGCGGGTGCTCCGTGCCACACAGCCTGGGAGTGTTATTTTTTTTCAGTCGAGCTCTCGTGGGTTTGCAGCTTTACCATTTGCTGTTTAAAACTTCCTGGCTCTTGCCTTTCTCCACCTGACCTATCTCACCTCGCACAATCCCCTCCCACGTGGTGGCGCAGGGCAACATGGTGCGGTCTTTATCGCTGAGGAGTGGCCGGGACACTAGGACCAGCTCTCTCTGTCCAGGCGCCCTTTGGCGGGCACTGGCGGTGCTTCCCCGTCTCCCTGGCGACGCTTGGCGAGCTCGGGCGCCTGTGTCTTCTCAGAGCCATGCTCTCGTGTTCTCCAGGTAAATATGCAGGCGCGGAGTAGCCGACACTCGGCAGCTCCAGTCTTAGTTTTTCTGAGGATCCCCACGCTGCACCGATTTACATCCCCAGCAACAGAGGGTGAGGGCCCCCGTCCCCACCCAGCGCTTGCTGTTTCTGGTCTAGTGTCAGACCGAGCTGTGGGGTCGTGACGTCCGCTGTGGATCTCAGCGGTGAGCACGGAGCGCATCTCCGCGTGCTTGTCGGCCGCCGTCTTCGTCGCGAAGCTGTCTGTTCGTTGTCTTAAATTGGGCTCTTTTGTTGTTGGGTTGCCCGCCTTCTTTACATATTACGGGTATTAGCCGCCGGGCTGTATGGTTTGCAGCCGTCTTCTCCTGTCCAGTAGGTTGCTTTTTGATGATAATTTCTCTTACCGTGCAGAAGCTTTTTAGTCCCACCTGTTTATTTTCACTTTTGTTTCCCCCGCTGGTGGCGTCGAATCCGCAAAGACGCAGCAAAGGCTGATGTCAAGGGGCCCTCTGCCAGAGAGGCCAGCGGCCTCTCTGTTTTATGGTTTCAGGTCTTAGGGTAAGTTGTTGCATCCAGTTTGAATTAATGTTTGTGTACGGTGTAAGATAATGGTCTCGTTTCTTTCTTTTGTGTGTAAGGAAACAGCCAGTGAACCAACAAACCAAGCCCAAAGCCCAGCCTTAGAAGCCGAGCAGACTAGCCCGCAAGGCGCTGCCCTCTGCCTCAGCGGGAAGGACGTGGGCACCTGAAGGGCCCAGGCCCCTGCGTTTGCTGGACAGAAACTGGACTTTGCGGCGACCACGACATGGTGTGGCTCCGTCTATAGTGTGTGTGTGTGTGAGAGAGAGACTTGTCAGAGGCTAGAAAACAGTGTTTATTACCACAACGCTAACTTACTAAAAAAATTGATTAAGTTTTGGAGAAGGGTCTCCCTCTGTAATTCCCAGCCCCTGGGGCCCTGCCGAGGCTCCCCCAGCCTCAGGCCCTCCTCAGGGTGGGCTCAGCCTCCTAAGTGCCGTTGATGAGCCAGCGGTCGGTCACTGGGCGACTCTGTTCGACGGCTCTCGAGCGTCTGGCCTTGTCTGGGCTCTGTGTGGGCCTCACTCTGCTCTGTCCCCAGCCCCTTTTCTTGCATGTCCACTGCTGCTCCGTCTGCCTCCCAGGGCGGGAAGCATTCCCTGGGACGCTTTTGAGCTCATCTGACTTCCCGGGATCCCCCGGGAGAGAGAAGGAGAGGCCACCCCTTCTCTCTGCCAGGTTCTCTGGTCACTGTCTCAAAAGATCAAGCATCAGGTGCCTCCCAGCCTGGGAACTGTGCTTGGCTGGTGGGGGGCTTGTGAATCCGTCATCCCGAGAACCCCCCAAGGGTCAGATGGGGACGTTTCCAAGCCCCGGGGCGTGCAGGAAGGTGACAGTATGTATCTACATCAAACAGAATCCAGTTTGGGGCCCCGTTGGCCTGGACGAGAGGCCGCCCCAAATCCTGGACTTCTTGGGGCTCTTACAGCCCCAAGGGGTCGCATGTGTCCAGAAGAGCCCTCCTGATGTGGCCTGCACGGCCCCAGGGCCGGCGGGCTTTCTGGCAGCTCCCTGCCAAGTAGGGCCTCTGCCAGCCCCCCGGGCGCCTGGTCCTCACAGCCCTGCCCCCGCCCCAGCCCCGGCCTCTGCGGTCCGGCTGCCACTGTCCCGCTCAGGTCCCGGCACCCAGGCCCTCGCAGGACCCTCTCTCCAGGGAAGAGCCTCGCCCAGGATTGGGCCTCCTCTGGTCGGGCCTCCAGCCTCTCCAGTCTCAGGGTCAGCCTGGAGCCCCTGAAGGGCAGAGGCCTCTGTCGGGATGGTCCTCCGGGCGCCAGGAGATGCCCAGTCCCGAGACTGGACAGCGCTGTTTACTTCTCCGTGCTGTTCAGTAATAAAAACATCATTCCTTCATCGACAGACGCCAGTGTTGCTGGGCTGGCGTCTCCCTGGGAGAAGGGGAAACCCCGTCTCTGCCTGACCGCTCTGGGAGGCTCGCGACTGCGAAGGCACCCGCTGAAGCGGCTCTCGGCAGCCCCGATCCCGCGGCCGAGGGGCCAGGGCTGCGTTCCGGGGTCCCGAGGGTGCAGGTGGAGTTGCCCCCGGTCACTGTCACAGAGCGGGAGGCCCAGCTGGGTCTTCCGGTCCCACATGTCTCTCAGCTCTTGGGGGCCCTCGGGGTGTTCTCAAGAGGAGCGAGAGTGGAACCCGGCAAAATCCAGGGCCAGGGCCGGGCAGCTCCGCACCAGGCGGTGGGGCCGGGGCCGGCACTGGGTCTCCCGGGCCTGGAGCCCGCTGTGTCCTGGGCGGCGTGCAGCGAGCGAACGGGCGAGCACACGGACAGAGGGACGGACGGTCGGACGGACGGACGAACGAACGAATGAATGCTGCAGAAATTTGAGGAGCTGGGCCTTGAAGGATGGGCGTTTGTGGACTCTGAGATTCCAGCTCAGGCTGGCGGGGGAAGTGGGGGGGCAGGAGGGCGCCCATAGCCTCAGTGAGGTGCGGTCCTCCCGGGGCCCAGCTCCCCCTCCCCACGCTGCGAGCCCCCTTGCTCCTGTCAGCCCTGGGACCCCTCCTCACTCTGGAAGGAGCCGCCGCAGCAGGACGCCCGAACTGGGGTGTTTCGGCGGGAACTTGACCTAATCAGAGTGGGGTTGTGGGGCGCTTAATCCGATGGCAGGCACGAAACAGCAGCAGGAGGCAGAGACCCACACTTTCTTGGGGTTCTTGGCGGAGGTGACAAAGGGCAGAACCAGCAGAAAGAAGAACGGGCGTGGCCCCAAGGAGGGGCCGGTGCAGGGGCCAAGGGGGGCTGCGTGTCTGCGCTGGGGCGCAGGCTGTGCGTGGCTGGGGAGAGAGCTGCTTCCCGGCCGTCCTCCTCTGGGCGCGGACGGTGTCCACTCGGCTGTGGGCCCCGGAGGCAGGACCCTTCCAGGCCCTCCCTGAAGGACAGAGAGGGCGAGTCCGCCTGAGAGCCGGGCCCCGGCACAGGGACAGCTGCTGGTGATGCTGAGAGAGCAGGTGGCCCCGGAGGAGGTGGGCACAGGCCGGCACCCCGGAGCCCAGCATTCCCCGAAGCACGGAGGAGCCCGCACAGGCAGAGAGGCGCCTTCAGGTCCTCTGCACAAATGGCAGGAGCGCGCATGGAGGGGAGAGAGGCCGTGCGGGTCTGGCCCTGACTGCCCCCCGCGACTGCAGAGAACGTTGGGGAACACGCCGGTGGCCGAAGCACACCCCGGGCCGGTCCCGCCCGCAGGCCAAGCCTAGGCTCCAGCTTTTTATGTCAGTCTTCACGGCACCCCTGCTCGATTTTGGCATGGACAACTGCTTTGCAGGTGCAGAACCCAAAATTCAGACACGAAATGCTCCCCCTGAGTCGCGACTCAAATTGCTGGGCCCAGGGTCTCAAAAAGCCTCCATGTGGGTGTAGACCAAAGGCAGCAGGACCCACAGCGCGTTTCAGCCCGGGCAGACTCACCCGCGAATCTGGGAGGCTTCTGGAAATGAGCGTTCAATTTACCGAGCACTGATTGAAGGCTGGGCATTTGGGCTACAAACGGGCCTTGGGCCAGCCTGGCCTGTGCTCCCCTCTTCCTGCGCTGGCCCCACCCCTGCCCCGGGGGTCTGGCCACAAGGCAAAGGGTGTTTCTCACGTCTCTGCGTCCTGTGTCCTGTTGGAAAACGCACAGAGCAGCCTGAGCAGGAGTTGGGCTGGGAAACTGGGCCCTCTCCTGCCTGGTCAAGTGGGTGTCTGAGCAAAGGGGGGTTTGTGTGAGGGGGGGATACGCAGGGAGATTGGGCCGTGAGCAGTTGCTGTGGCTGGGAGGGCTGAGGGCGGAGGTGGACTGGGGACAAAGGAAGCCCCACAGGGAGGGTCCCCGACCCCCTCACAGCCCGCTCCTTCAGGACCTCACCTGCCCGCACCTCCCCAGCAGGTCACTCAGTTCTGTACCCAGGTGCTAAATGGGTCTCCAGCGGCTTCCGAGGGAGAGATCCATTCAAATCGCGGCCCAGGGCCCCGAGAGGAACCTCGGGATTTTGCAGCCTTCTGGAACCAAGCAGCTTTCAGAATTTCAAGCCACAATTTGTATTCAAATGAAGGTCATTTGAAAGGTGTAATGTAGTAAACAGCCATTATTTCATTTTGATGGTGGCACTAAAATTATAGTGTTGGTTGAATTATTTTAGTGGAGGACCATTACCATCTCCCTAAAACACTTAGAGGGGTCCTCAGAACGCGCCGCCATCCTCAAATTAGACGAAAATTAAAAATCACGAAGCGGCGGTGGTGGCGGCGGCATTTGGGGACAGGGCCCCTGGGGTGCGGGTGCTCGCTCCGCCCCTCACGCGTGTCCCCTCTGCGCCCGCGGCTGTCGGCGAGGGGCCTCAGGCGCGGGCTGTCCTTCCCGTCCTACAGCTCCACCTGGGCCTTGACGCCCTCGGACGTACCTTCCTGTGAGGGACATCCTAGGAGGGAGCCCTCACAGGGGCCGCGCAGCCCCTCCTCTGATCCCCCGACGGCCCCGGAGCGTCACGGGGTGCCGGGTGTGCCCGTGGGGCCTGCGGGTTCCGTGGGGTCCAGGGCAGGTGCCGCCTTCCCCGATGGGCAGTGGCCATCCTGTCGCCTTCCCGCGGCCAGGAGCTTGGGGCTCCTCTCCCTGAGGCTGGCTGGGCCAGTGTGAATTCCAGAAAGAACCCCAGGAGGTGAGAGGCCTGCGTTCCTGGAGACGCGCCCTGCTCTGGGGCTGGAAAGCCCCGGTTTTCAAGTCCTCGGCCCGTCCCCTGCCTCTCCGCACCCCTCCTGCTGCTCTGGCCGCCTCTCGATGCTGTCTCAGACCTGTGGCCTCACCCTCCCTCTGGACCCCCGGAGGCTGACTCCTGCAGCGTCTCACCCCCCACTGACGAGGAACCTCTGTCATAACCTGCCAGTCACACTCTGCCTTTTCTCACAGTACCGCAGCTTGTCTGCAGGTATCTATTTGTGTTTTGTTTTATTTTGTACTTATCTTCCCCACAACGCTTCGTGGAGGCAGGTCCCATAAATGATTTGTTTGATGCTGTAGCCCAGTGCCTGGCAGCCAGAGGCATCGATACATAGATTTATTTATTGATTTATTTATTTATACATACAAGCTGGGATACAGGCCAGAGGCGTGGGGTGGCGAGGGGGTTCACCAGAGACAGAGAGGGGAGCAGAACAGGCAGAGTGACGGAAACACACTGCTGAGGGGAGCAGCGGGCGAGGCAGGAGGGGTCTGCTGCGCCATGTGGGAATGTCCCCGGCCGGGCGACAGCTCTGCAGCACAGCACTAACTGCTGTGCCACCAGGGAGGCCCGATACATAGATTTATTGGGTGGGTGGATTGGGTGGGTGGCTGGCGGCTGGCTGGTTGGGTGCGAGGATGGATGATTGGATGGGTGGGTGGGTGTGTGGGTGGCGGAGAGGTAGGTCAATGGATGGCTGGTTGGTTGGGTAGATGGGCATTTGGGTGGATGAAGGGTGGGTGGATGGATGGTAGGAGGTAGATGGAAGGATGAGTGGGTAGATGGATGGGGGGGAGGGGGGGATGGGCATATAAGTGGATGGATGAGTGGAGGGCAGGTGAGTCCTTGGTAGCATTCCATGAAAATTAAGCCTATTAAGATGTCCCCTGCCCATCTCATGAGCTACCTGTATTCTGATTCTTTGGGTTGCGAGTCGCAGAAAAAAAACCCTCAAGTCATCTGGAGAAAAAGTGACCTTGCCGTGAGGATGTGGGACTGGCTCAGCTAGAGACTGGACAGGGGCAGAGTGGAGGCCCCATCAGACTTGTGCCCCATCTGCTGCTTCTCCCCCCTGGCAGTGCTTCCTCTGGGGGCTGGTGGCTCTGCCTCACCCCCACGGCGTGACGAGCGCTCGTGTATCAGGTCAGCCACACGCAGAGGAGACTGGCAGGTGCTGATCCAAGCCCAGATTGGGTCATCCACTGCTGGGGACTAGAGGCACGCCTCTAGATTTCTGGGGTGCCCCTGTGATGCACCGTGGGGGACACTGCCCGGAGAAGGGGGTGCTGTGTCCGCCGCAGTAGTTTTACATGGTTGCCCTGACGACCTGACTCCAGTTTGGGTAAAGCTCTTGTGTCCCACCTGTGGCTGCCTGGCCCAGTGCCGTGGGGTCCCTGGCCCGGCCTGCACTGACCGCCATGCGCCCCTCAACTCAAGCCCGGGACCGACGTGCACCAGACTCTGGGCTGCCCAGCAGCGCTGGGAAGATGGGCCCAGGCGTCAGCTGGTCTGCAGGAAAGGCCCTGGCTTGGGGGGCACCACAGGGTCTGGGTCTCCAGCGAGGGCCGGCTCTGCTCCCCGCATTTTGCAACAGGCCATGTGCTGCCATCTGAGAGTAGAAATTTTCTCATGGAAAGGAAGCAAGCTCTTTCCACAGTTTTACAATGCAGAATCTAATTTAGGTTTCAATAAGGGAAGGAACCATTATATCATCCTACTTCAGTGCTTCTTGTCATTATGTTATATTTTTAAAAATACTTTCACTGGGGGCCCGATATACACTTACAATCTCTCTGCATTTATTTTCTTTTAAGAACACATATAATAAAACTCAAAGTTAATAGCATGAAAATAATTTCTACAATAACAGTTGTAGCAAAGCTCAGAATTGCCGGGGTGAAGGTGGCTAGACAGAGCGAGGCAATTACGTCTATTATTAGCAGCACCCGGGAAGGATTGATGTACAGTGGGCTGCGTGTGAGAGAAGCCTCCAGACGTGAACTCCATTTTAATAGTGAAATTCTCATAGATTATAACTCCCTTCATTAACATTTTCACACATCGCTGACTCACAAATGACGAGAGAGGCCTTCTGCACTCCAGATTTATCCTGCGCCAGGCGCCCCTGCCCCTCTGCACGGGCAGGAGCTTCATCTTCTAACCTCTGCTATGGGCGGGTTAACTCTTGCTGGGCTGACCTGCTTCCTCGGTGGTGGGAGAACCTTCTGGAAATTTGCACTTTCAGACTTTGCAGGGTGCTGTGCGCGGCCCTCCTGGGGCTTTCTCTGATTTCCCTGTTAGTGCCTGCAGGTGGCTCTGTGGGGGGACTGAGGACGTTGGGTCGTCACGTCCCCCCAGGGCACCCCTGCTTGAGACGCTCGCTGCGCCCTGCATCGCCAGGCTGGCGGGGCGGGCACTCAGTGGCAGGGAGTGGCCTTCGGGGGAGAGTCTAGAGCTCCTCTTAGCTAGAAGGGTGGCGTGGCCGTCCGTCCCGACAAGCCCAGCTAAGGTGTGGGACACAAGACGTGACCGAGGGAACCTGGGGAGGGCTCGCCAGGCAGAGGGACCCCGGGCAGAGGGAGGCGGGCGCTGGTCAGGGTTGGGTGGGCCGCAGCAGTCTTGTCCTGGTAGATGCTGAGCATTTTACCACGGGTCAGACCCCACGGGGGTTCTGGAGGGGCGTGTGGTGGAAGGAGAGAGAGTGTGGGGAGGGGACGGTGTTCTTGGGTTATTTACCAGCCACCCTCTGTGGCTTGGGTGCCCACAAGCTGTGAGAATGGGCGCTGGCTACGGAGGGGCCATCTTTGGTGAGTGGGGGGAGGCTTCCTGGGAGCTCATCCTCTCTCCCAGGCACCCCTGCCGTCCTTCAGGACCGGGGCCAGTGTTTATAAACTGGCTCCTGGGCAGATTTTGCGATTTGCTGGGGCCCGAGTGGCCCGAGTCCCCGGGGTCTGTCCGCTCCAGGTGCGTGTCTCCGACTTTGCGAATGTTTTTGTAAACTCAGAGCTGACCGGCCCGGCGTTCTCAGCCCCGCCTGCTCATTCGCACCCCCTGGGGAGCAGGGCTGCCAGACCCTCCTCGGAGCCTTTTCAACCCAGGGCGAGGCCCCCGAGGGCCATTCAGGCGGGCAGTCTGGCCTTCAAGGGACTTGTTGGAAGAACACGGGTCTGGCCAGAACGAACGACTCACCTGTAGACGAGGGGTGCTTTGCCAAGCCCTCCCTGTCCCTTCCTGCAGGCTGCCCAAGACCCCCTGCGCTCCTGCTGTGTGGGCCCTCCGACCGGGTCCTGCAGGTTTAGGAGAAAGGGCTGCCTTTGCCCGTGGTCCCTGGACCCCTCCTCCCCGCGCCCATTGCCAGCCCATGCCGCATTGCCCACCCAGCCCAGGGTCCCCAGGCAGGCATCATCTGCAGCAAAGCTGGCTCCTGTAATCTCTGATCTCCTCCCGTCACTCCGTGGGGCTCAGGCTCAGTTTGACGCCGGCGCTGAGCCGTCAGCGGGGCTGCTCTGCCTCCGTCCCTCCTCCCGACAACATCATCCCTTAAATCAATAGACCCAGGACATGCTTGGAATCTAGAACCAGTCTCGGCCCACCAAGTGCCATTTTCCTGCCAGTGTTCTCCTAGAGGCCGTGCGGGGCTCGGGCGGGGGGCCCTCCGGGGCGGGCGGGGGGTGGGCTATGCTGATGACCCTGCCTGGACTAGGGCCGAGGGTGTTGAGCCAGGCGTCTCCCGGCACAGGGCGCGTGTCCTGGCTGCCCATCAAGTGTTAAGGAGAACAGGAGCCAAACCTAATGAAAACCCAGGCTCGTTTTGCATAATCAGGCGCTATTGAAATGATCCTTTCAGTGCTGCATGCTGCAAATTAACAATCTGACTTATATACAATAAAAACCCGCGTATTGTACCAAGTGATGCTTCTTAGGTGGTGGAGACACAGATGGAAATTCATTTAATGAACTACAAGTCCCCGAATGGATCCTAAACTTCTTGTAATTACCCTGGAAAAAAACCCCAGTAGAAACTGAAAAAAAAAAGTCTTCTGCCTTCCCGCCCGGCTTCACGCAGGGGCTTCTCCCTCCTCAGGCTGCAGGGTCGGGAGTGAGGGCCTCACGTGATGAGCTCGCTGGGGTCTGGCCAAGGGCTGAGGTGGGGCCACCTGCCAGCTCCACCTCCGCCCCCAGATTCTGAAATGAGCCTGATTTGCAAAGATCTGGGTGCGGAACAGACGTGACTTAGAAGGTGACCCAGTGCCAGCCCGGGAGCCGGAGCCAGCGTCGGCTCCGGGCTGCAGTGTCTGGCCGAGCCCCCCCAGGCGGGCAGCCCGCGCCGCCTCCGCACGACTTTCTCTGGAAGAAGCACCCGTGGTATAGGGGGGCAGCAGTGTCCCCGAAGCCAGGGGTTCCTTCCCCTCTGGGGAGGTGGGAGGTGCAGAGCCGGAGATAGGGGTGTTGGGAGGCCAGAGCCAGGACCCCCTCGGGTCAGTCATCATCCGGCCTCCACGCCGGGGCCTGGTGCTGGGGGGGCCTCCTCCAGGGTACAGTTCCGAGGAGGGGGCGTAGAAAGGGGTGGGGGGGGTCTGCCCGGAGCGCCACACGCCACGATTATCCAACCTGTTCCATATTTATTATGGGCAACAACTTGACTAACGGAGAATTTAGATTAATAACATTCAGGCCGGAGAAGTAATTTCCTTTGAGAAAGCGATTTACACGCACTCTGCCAGAAAGAGCTGTCCCTGCTCTCTTGTCGTGTCAGCTCAAATAATGAAGTTGAAAATAACATGGAAGGTTAATAGGTCCAACTTATCTCCTTAGAACTGAATAGGGAGATTTACAATGTGGAGGCTGTTTTGCATATTCCCACTGGGAACAGCAAGGTTTTTTCCCCAAACAAGATTTATGGGAATCGGAGGTTCAAGGTATCTGCTGTTATTGCTCCTAAGTGAGGCAGTAAAAACCTCTTGGTCTGGGGGGGGTGCTCAGCCTTTGGGAAGGGCCTTCCCCGGGCAGGCCCGCGTGGGCAGCTGTGGGAAGGGCTGACGTGGCATCCCGAAGGTCAGAACCGCTCAGAGAGGTTCGAACATCTCCTCTGCCTGGATGGAGACAGAGCTTTTAATTAAAGCTGTTTATTTCCTCATCATTTGCTGCCCCTCGAGCTTGGCCTTGGATATTTTTCAGGTGCCTGCTGTCCACGCATACATCTTCCTTCAGGAAATGTCTGTTCTAATCTTTTCCCCATGAAAACTTAAAAAAAAAAAACAAACAAAAAACTGGTTTGTAGAAGATTTGGGTCTTGGGTTCCAGGATGGGCCCTGGGCTGCAGGAATAGAACTGACCCTTGAACAACTTTGGAGGTTCAGGACACTAATCCGAACAGCAGAAAATCCATATGGAGCTTTGGACTCCCCCCAAACTTTACCGCTAAGAGCTGGCCGTTGACCGGAAGCCTCACCAAACACCTAAACGGCGCGCTGCCATGCTACATAAACTCTCCTCCTACGGTAAAGGAAGCGAGAGAAAAGAAGTGTTAAGAAAATCGTCATCGGATCATCATAACCGTCTTTATCTTTGTGGCCTTCATGTTGAGTCAGCTGAAGAGGGGAAGGGGGAGGGGGAGGGGAAAGAGGAGGATTGGAAAAAATCCATCCAAAAGTGAATGCCAGAAGTTCAACCCTGTGTTCTTCAAGGTCAAGTGTATGGGGACAGCTGAGGGGGCAGCGGGACACTCTGGCTGCTGGAATGGAAACTTCTGGGGAGGAAGACGTGGGAGGGCCCTTTGAGCTCTCCATCAGCCTCTTCCAGAGCTTTCCTGGGAGCCTCCCCCCCTTTTCTGCTGACATCTCATTGGCCAACTCTCTTGGCAAAGTGGCTGGGCTTGTGTCCTCTTTCCCTCAGGAATTTCCTACTTGTGATGAAAAGTGAGGTGTGTCTAGGAAGAAGGGGAGAATGGGTACTGGAAGGCCACCCACAGTCTTCACAAACGCTTCATCGTTTGGTTTTATTTTATTTTATTTTAAATATATATTTTTATTGTTATTTAAGTCTTTTACATTTTGTATTCCCCTTGGGTAATCCATTTATGATAAAAGCCCTTGAAATCCTTGGGATAGAAGGAACATACCTCAACATAATAAAAGCCATATACGACAAACCCACGGCCAATATTATCCTCAACGGTGAGAAGCTGAAGGCCTTTCCCCTAAGATCAGGCACAAGGCAAGGCTGTCCACTCTCACCATTACTTTTCGTTATAATACTGGAAGTCCTAGCCAGAGCAATTAGACAAGAGAAAGACATTCAAGGGATCCAAATAGGAAAGGAAGAAATTAAACTGTCTCTATTTGCAGACGATATGATAACATATATACAAAACCCTAAAAACTCCATAGAGAAACTACTCAAAATAACAGACCAGTTCAGTACAGTAGCAGGATACAAAATCAGTGCACATCGTTTGGTTTTAATTGTTAAATGCATTCCAACTCTAAAATTTCCTTGAAATATTGCTCAAGCTTTTGCTACCCACCCCTTACACCCCCCAGATAATGTGAAAATTTCCAAATATGAAGAAAAGCTGCTTGATCCCTTGTCCATCTGTGTCTCTGGTCATCAAGCCCGGCCTGTTCTTGATGCATTTTGTCACCAGGCGCAGTAAAGGAACATGCCCCCTCCAGGCATTTCACTATATACCTTATGGACTGCTTATTTACTTCTTAAGATAAAAGTTACACATAATGAAATGCACAATCTGAAGGGTGCCATTTGATGAGTTTTGATCCATATGCCCAGATGACCCAAACTCCTATAAGACACAGAGCATCTCCGCCTCCCGAAAGGCTCACTTCTGCCTCTTCCTAGCCAAGCGACCCCTCCAACAGATTATCACTGGGATGCTTTTCATCATAGAATATTTTTCCCTGTTCTAGGATTTTGGGCAAGGATTCCTTCCCTGGCGTGTTTTTGAGATTCACTTATGTTGCTGCAAGTCTCAGCAGTTTTTTCCCCCTTTTTGTTGATGAGTAATATTCTAATTGTATGAATGTACCAGAGTTTGTTTATGCACTCATTAATGGACAGCTGGTGTGTTTCCAGTTTGGGTTATTATGAACAAAACTGCTGTGAATATTTTGTACAAGCCTTTTGTTTTGGGGATGTGTATTTTTATATCTCTGGAGAAGACATCTAAGAGAGAATATTGGTGCTGGTTTTTTTTTCTTCTTTTTAAAGGAACTGCCAAAGTTGATCACGTCATCTCAAATTTCCACCAGTAATGTTATGAAGGTTCCAGTTGCTCTACATATCGCTAACATTTAATGTTGTCAGTCTTTTGAATTTTAGCCATTCTGGTGATGTACAGTGGATCTCATTGTAATTTTAATGTATATTTTAATTCCCTGATGGCTAATGATACTTTTCATGTGGTTTTTGACCATTTGTTCGTCTTCCTTTATGAAACTTCTGTTCCAATCTTTTGCCCATGAAAAAAATTGGATTTTATTTTTTGTTATTGGTTTGCAGAAATACTTTACAAAGACTGGGTATGAGTTCTTTGTATCCAGTGTTTCTCGTAAATATTTTCTTCTAGAGCATGGCCTGCTGCTTCATTTTTATGATGGGTCTATTCATGGGTGCTTTTTAATTTTGTCAAAGTTTAATTTATCATCTTTTCTTTTTATGATTATTGCTTTCATGTTCTCTATAAGAAATCTTTGTGAGGATATTCTCATATGTTTTCTTCTGGAAACTTTATGGTTTTAGCTTTTACATGAGTGAATTTTTGTTTGTGGTTTCAGGTAGGAGACAACATTTGTTACTTTCCATATTGATGTCAGATTGTGTTTTGCTGTCAGCACCATTTATTGAAATACTTTCCTTTCCTATTGCATTGCCTTGGCACGTTTGTCTAAAAACCATCGACCGTGTAAGAGTGGCTCTATTCTGGCCTCTTTTCTATTTCACTAAGCCATTTGTCTCTTTTTGTGTCAGCCCTTCACCATCTTGATTGCTGGAGTTTTACAGTAAAATTTGAAGTCAGTCTTCAAACTTTATTCTTTTTCAAAATAGCTTTGGTATTCTACTTTCCTTGGCTTTTCTTCAAAAATTTTGAATCAGTTTGTCAATTTCTCCAACTTCCCCCTCCCACCCCCGACCCCTGCAAATATCTTCAATGGAATGGTGTTAAAGCTATAGACCAATTTGGGGTCATTTTCCATCTTTAAAATATTGTGTTTTCCAATCCACAAATATGGTATAGTCTCTCCTTTTATTTAGGTCTTTAATTCAGCTACTTTTTAAAATAGTTTTCAGTGTAGAGGTTTTGCATGTCATTTATTAAATTTATTCCTAGACATTCAATGGTTTTTTTTTGGACACTTATTTAAACCTCCAATTAAGAAAATGGATCGTCTATTTCTTTCCTAATTCCTGGCAATTTTTGCTTCTTATCTTTTAAGTCCTGTTTTTGTGCACATTCATATTTATAATGGCAGTGGCTCCCTGATAAATTACCTGATTTAGTCTCATGGAATGTCTCTATTTCTGGTAACACTTTATCTTGACATCTACTTTATATAGCTGCTCCAGTCTTCTTATGCTTTTGGTTTGTGTGGTATATCTTTTTTCATCTATTACATTTTTGGTCTTTATAGTTAAACTGTTTCTTGAAGACAGCATATAAAATTGGGTCTTTTTTTTAAAAAAAATCCATTCTGATGATCTGTGCTTTTTAATTGGAATGTTTAGTCTATTTACATTTAATGTAATTATTGATATGGCTGCATTTAAGTTTACCATTTCATACTTGTTTTCTGTTTATCACATATATATTTTTTAAGTTGTTTTTTGGGTTACTTGAATATTTAAAAAAGAATTTTATTTTAATTCCTCAATTGACTTTTTAGCTGTGCATGTTTTACATATTTTGGCAGTTGCACTAGGGAACAAAATATATATTTTTAACTTTTCACACTCTACTTGCAGTTAGTATTTGTACCACTTCATGTAAATTGTAAGAATCTTGGCACTGATAATACAGATAGTTTAGTGTCTCTCCACTCCTTCATGCTACACTTGTTATATATATATTACATTTATGTATATTCAAAGCCCTATAATGCGTTTTCTTTTTTTCTTTTTGCTTTAAATGATCACCAGTATTTTAGGAAAAAAAGAGAGAAAAAATAATATCTTTTATAATCATTCACATTTTTGAGGATTTTGGTTCCTTCCTGAAATCACATTTGTATGATTCCTCACCATCCTGAAGAATTTTTTTTTTTTACATAGGGAAGATTTTATGGTGGTGGAGTTTCTTCGGTTTTATTTTACTGAATATATCTCAGTCTGCCTTCATTATTGATAGATATTCTTGTTGAGTATAGAATCCTTGGTTGACAGTTTTTCCTTTAAGCATGTTGACATGATGGGCTCATCTCTTCTGGCTTCTTGTTTTTGTTTTTCCATCCTTCTTTTCTTTATCAAGGTAATGTTGGTTTACAACACTGTATGTGATTTAGGGGGAAAGGCTCTTGTTTTTGATAAGAACTTATCAGCACTTATTTATTCGTTCTCCTTTATGTAAAATGTTGTCTCTGGTTGCCTTCAGAATTTTCTCACTTTGACCATGTTGTGCCTAGATAGCTTGGATTTGTTTTATTTTGTTTGCAGTTTGTTGAACTTCTTGACTCTGAAAATCTATTCCTTTTAACACACTCGGGAACATTTTTCCATTATTTCTTCACTCTCATTCTTCATTCTCATTCTCTCCTTCTGGGACTCTGATTATACATGTATTTGACCTTGCATTATTTTTTGACAAATCACTGAGACTTCTTATTTTGTGTAACTCTCAGCCTATGGATAATAATGTTATCAGTTAGAAATGCTTGGGATACCTACCTGAGCCCTGGTGACTCCCCCATAGACATTTCCCTTTTTAAGCCTATATGATGACTGGATTGGCCTTTGGGGGTTTTTATTATGATTGCAAGATGCCCTTCACCCATAACCATCAAGAAACTATAAAAATAGAGGCTTTATTACATACAAGACCTGGAAATTACACAGAATTCCTGGGCCACATTGAGGTTGTAGGGGTAGAGAAAAAGGGAGAGGGAGAGGAAGAGAGAGGGAGGAAGAAAGGAAGGAGGGAGGCATTCTGGATCTTATCTAGTGTCCTGGCTGGTAATCAGTTTATTTGGACTGGTCCTCTTTGAAGTGTATGCCTTCGTGCCTTCGAGTCAAAGCTTAAGTAAGACACTTGCATGCCAAGAAGAAAGGCAACTGTCATCACTTGCATTCTACTTGTTTACCTTTTCAAAACATTTTTGTTTTTCATACAGTTCAGGATTTATCAATCCCAGATTTATTAACATTTTGGATCATATTATTGTGTGTGTGTGTGTGTCTTCCTGTGCATTGTAGGATGTTTAGCAGCTTCTCTGGCCTCTACCACTATATGCCAGTAGCATAACCCCCTCACCCCATTTATGATAACTAAAAATGTCTCCAGATATTTCCAAAGTGTTCCTTGGGTGACAAAATCACATCCATTTGAGAATCACTAAACTAAACCAACAGAAATAATCTAATCTTCAGGTTTACTAACTCTTCTGTTTTATCTAACCCAGTGAATGTATTTCAGAATTTTATTTTTTAATACCTTTTTTTTTAAGATTTTATTTATTTATGTACAAGCTGGGGTACAGGCCAGAGGCATGGGGCGGCGAGAAGGCTCACCAGAGACAGAGTGGGGAGCCTAAAGGCAGATCGACAGAAACACACTGCTGAGGGGAGCAGTGGGCGAGGCAGGAGAGGTCTGCCCCGCCATGTGGGAATCTCCCCGACTGGGCATTGAACTCGCCTCACCACTGCCGACAGCTCTACAGCACAGCGCTTTAATGGCTGTGCCACCAGGGAGGCCCCGGAATTTTATTTTTTAAAGAGTATTTATTTATGTGTTTATTTTTGGTAGTCCCTCTCCTTTCCTCTCCCCTCTCTCTCCCCCTCTCCCTCCCTTTTTGGTAGTAATGGCTGAGATGATCTGTCCATCCATTGCAAACATATTTTCCTTTACTCATTTGAGCATAGTTATAATAGTGCCTTTAAAAATCTAATTTCAACATTGTTCTAAAATGTAGATTTTATTATCATTCAAATATGGTAAGACCAACAGATCAGGGTTTTATTGTCACTGGGAATATAGTTTGTTACCCACAGTTTCCGATGCGAGGGGCACAGCGCCTGGGGAAGCCTCAGGCCTGGGTAGGAGGCAGAGGGAAACGGGAGTGTGTAGGCAGGAGACTTCATGGTGGTTTCTATGGGAAGGACAAGGCAAGGCATGGTAAGAAGGGATAGGAAGTGACCAGTGTCGATAATTTCAGTGGACTTTGGGTTGTAGTGACTGCCTCTGGTATCCGGTAACTGACACTGGGGCGATTAGGGCAAAAGAACAGTGGTCTGTTGTAAAGGCCCTGTCAGAACCCAATAAGGAGATGATTGGGTTATGGCCTCGATCGCTGGTTTGCATGTGAAAGGTTTACTCCTGGGCCAGTGCTAACTTTAGGAATTAACTATTCCCAGCCCCTTCCAGTGTCAGCATGGACACAGATGTCAAACATCAGAGCAAAGACGTGCTTCATAGAAACATTTGTGTCATCTCAGAGTCAGCTGCCATTGATTGCGCTTTCTTCTGGGTCACATTTTCTTGCTCGTAAACTTTGTAATTTGGCATTGTATTCTTGTAAGTGATAGGTTGCAGGGACGTGAGGATCCGTGACGTTATTATTAAATATGACAGCATGATTTTGTTTTAGTAGATACTTAACTTTGCTGAACTCAAACTCTCAACTATTTCCGTGGAGTTGAGCAGCAGTAGAAATCCATCTAGGGTCCTGGTTGGGGTGCTTAGGGTCTGCCCCAGGCATACACAGCAGGGACCAGCCACAGGTGTGGCAGAGTACGCACACAAAACTGGGGTCTCCTGCTCTGTGCTCTCCCCTTCTTGGACTTCCCTCCACTTTCTAGCGCCTATAGTTACCCCGACTCTGTCTTTAGATTCTACAACCAGGAAGTCTGTAGTTTCCCTCTGAGAATTAGCTGCTCTAGCACAGTGACTAGAGTCTGCCTCAGACAAAAGGTGTAAAAAATGCTCAGAAACTCCCCCAGGGCCATTACTTCCTTTCAGGGGTCCAAATCTCTCCAGTTTCTGCCAGCTTTTGGTTTCGCTCCAGCATCTTCAGATTAAAAGAAAAGATTTTAAATTTGGAGGTTAGTGCAATACGAGCTCTTCTTCTCTTACAAACGTTTTGATGGAGAGTAGTTTACTAGGTGTTGTAAGTATTTACAAATTTCCCTCATGCGTTTTCCTTTAACAAAGGTCAATAGAATGTTTCTGAGTTCTCCGATACACTGATTTTGCAAGCAGTCCTTTTGCTAGTATTTTTCAATTGTATTATCCACGGTCTCAGACACAGTGTGTGATGTTGACTGTCATTATTGGATCTTCCCTCGTGGTCAAGGGCATGTTTGGTTTTCGGGGGTGAAGTCTGTGTGTTCAAAAAGGATGTGTTTTCCCAGTTGTTTGAATTCTCTGTATATTTATTAGTCCAACCTTAATAAATCTCTTTATCTTTGTTTTTGCTTCTTGTGTGCTGGAGACATCAATTTCGGAGAGGGGCGTGTTCGAGGCTCCAACCAGATCTCTTGATTTATCGATTCTTCTCTGTAGTTCTGCCCAGCACTCCTCGGCCATGTTAGGAGGCCGCGTTCTCAGGTGCCTGTCTTCTCGCGATCATTACATCTTGCTGAGTTATCACTCCTTTCAGAAGCCTCTAACCCCGCTCTCCTGTCTTCCCTTGGCATCCAGCACACCCGTTCCACGTGGGTTTTTAGACCTCTCTTTCATTCCGGGGCACACTTGGGGTCAGGCCTTCCCTGGCTCCCCTCCGCTTCCGACTCTGTCTCTCGTCGTCCTAACGGATGCAAGTCCTCCGCGTTTCCTTCTGTTTATTTAAAAATTATTTTATATCACCTCATCCTTCTCTGATGTTTTCTGGGAGAGTTTCCTGATGTGCTCTTCTGGCTCACTAAATTATTCCTTAGCACCTACTGGGTGCTTTATTTCAGGAAGAGAGTGAGCCTGCTCCAGAGGGAAGACCGCGCGGAGGCTTCGGGGGTGTCCCCACCCCTCCCACACACCATGTCCCTTCCCACATATTGCCAGTCCCTTGTCATCACTCTCCTAGGAGCCCGGGCTCCGGGACCCTCCCCAGGAAGACCCCTCCCCACTTCATTGGAAGCCCCTCTCCTCAGATCTTCTTCGTAGCTCCCACCCCCTCTAGTGCGGCTGCATTTTGCGTCTTCATCTCATGTCCTGTCTGTCTTGCCTGACGTGAGGCCACGAGGCAGCACTTTGGCTGTTTTGTTCTGTATTTCCCCAGCCTCGAGCTGCCATGTAGTGGAAGCTTAATAAATATTTGCTAAATCAATTGATGATTGAACTATACTCTAGATTTATTTCATCTATTAACCTAGTATTATTATTGAAAGGCCACCTTTTTCTGGACATTTTTTTTGTGTGTGGCAGACACGGCACTGGGGTCTGTGCATTAATCATGTCAATGTTATCTAAATACTCATTTCTATGGCTTTTTCTGTCGTGGTGGTGGTAAAACACACATAATGTAAAATTTACGTCTTAGCTCTTTTTTAAGCGGACAGCCCGGTGCCGCTCAGCCGAGGGACGCGGTCCCGCCGCCGCCCCCTCCCTCCACGACCTGAACGACCTCACCTTCTCCTCCTGGAGCCCTGCCCCACGACCCAGAGGGGTCTCCAGCCGGTTCCTCTCGCAGCCGGCCGGTCCCACGCTGCATGCTGGCCCCCGCCCGGTCCTCTGCTTGGCGAGACTCCTCGCTGGGCTTGTCCGCTAACCCGCTGCCCGGGGCGCGGGCGTTCCCTGCCCCTCCCTGCCCCTCCCGGGGCCTGCCCAGGGGTCCTGTTCTTGCCCTGAGCATCCCTGCACCTGGAGGTGACAAGTGCTAGTTCCGGCCCCCACTTGCACTTTTTCTGGTGAGTTTCAGAGAATGGAGGGGGGGCAGGGGCACCCTCAGGCGGGCACCTTGGTGTGAACATCCCACTTGACCTC
>PVIJ01018250.1:0-26879 GCA_004024925.1 Scalopus aquaticus | reverse complement strand
TTTTCTGCCTTGATTCTGTTAGTATCTTTATCTTCCAGAGTGCTTATTCTTCCCTGCATATCTTTTAATTCACTTTTCTGGCTTTCCCTGGATTTCTTTAGCTCCTCTACTAATGTTTTTAAATCTTCCATTTCCTTCAATTTCTTCTTTATGGATTCGTTCTCGTTCTTCAGTTCTTTTAAATCTTCCAGTTCCTTCAGTTTCTTCTTGATGGATTCATTCTCGTTCCTCAGTTCTTTGTTTATATCCCTCAGTTCTTTGTTCTTTTCATTTAATTCTATCAATTTTTTTGTGATGGCTATTGTGAAGTCTTTATCTGTTAGGTGGATGTAATCTTCTATGTCCATATTAATGGGTTCTGGAGAGGGATTTTCTTTTTGTGGTGTATTGTTTTGAGGGTCATTTGTGACTTTTTTCTTTCCCGTTGTTGGTTTTCTGCTTTGCTCTGTTCGTAGTTTTCCACTGGTGCTGGCGGGCATGACTCCTGGTTTTACTTGCTCAGGAGTGTTTGTGGTTCCCTAGTGTCTGAGTTGCCTTGGCTGTGACTATATATCTTCTGGATTTTCTTATTTTTCTTTGCTGAATTTTTTTGTTTCTTGTGGCGTGTCTCCAGTGTGTTTCCGGTTCTGAGTTTAATTAGGGAAGATGAAGGGGTGGTTTGTAGTAAAAAAGAAAGAAAAGAGAAAAGAGGGGGGGGGGAAAGAGAAAAAAAACAGGGAGAGGAAAGAAAAGGGGAATGGAGATGAAGAAAAGTAGGAATGAAGGACCAAGAGAAAAAGGTAGGTTAAAAGTTAAAAAAAAAAGGGGGGGATAATAATAATAAAATAGCAAAAAATAAAAAAATAATAAAGAAAATAAAAGGGATAATAATAATAAAATAGTAAAAAATAATAAAGAAAATAAAGTATTGGGGAGATGCGAATTTGGAGTTCTGTAGTCCTTTCGCTCTTAGGTTCTGGGGTTTCTGGTTGGGTCCCCTGCTGGGATTCAGCCCCTCCTTTCCAGTGACATATGTTGTTGTCTTGTTGTTGCTGCTGTCATTAGTCCTTTCTTGGAGTCTTTCTATTCTTTCTCCCCTCTCCCCCCCTTTCCTCCGATGTTTGCCTGTGGCTATTCCTGCCCCTGGGTTTATGTCTGGTGGTGGGGGGCTTGGGAGCTCCTGGTCTTAGTTTGTTTTCTGCTGCTTGGGGCCTGCTACTCCACGAAGGGGTGCAGGGGTGGAGGTTGTGGGTGGCTGTTGATCAGCGTTTCACCTCACCTAGTTTCTAGGGTGCCAGTGTGCAGCCGCCTAGAAGTTGGGGGTGGTGGCGAGTGCTGGGCCGTGTTCACCACCTGCTGTGGTCTTTTTTTGTTTGTTTGTTTGTTTGTTTTTTGCTGCCCTCAGGGTGCCAAGATGCTGACACTTTGCAGGGGAGGGTGTGGTCAGAGATAGTTTCAGCAGGAGATATTTTTAGCAACAGGTATGGGAGGTGTTTTGGGAATTGTCAGTCAATAGTCCTTAAATTCCATCCTTCCCCTCCCATCCATTTGCATTATAAAGCCCAGAATGAGGTCATCTCTGCAGAGGTTTTCCAGCCCAACTGGTTTTTCTGGCTAATCTATCACCTAGCAACCAGTGGGTGATGTTTCTTGCTTGGAATTTCTCCCCTTTGAGATGTTACCTAGCCCCAGGTGGGGAATGGGACACAGTTTTCCTCCAGCTTTCCTGCTCCTCAGGGTTGCCACGCAGGGAAGAGAGGGGGGTCGTGGGGTGGGGGAGTGGGGGTCGCGCTCCCAGTCGGCTGGCCAGAGCCCTCCGACCTCACCGCAGTTTCTAACCTTGTATTCAGTGGCTCTCAGGGGAAGCTGGTCGGCCCATCTCTCCTTTCTGCTCCTCCTTTGTGTGGAATCAGATGTCCCCTCTCTTCTCTTTACTCCAACTCTTCAGTTTATTTTTAAGTCCAAAGCACCCCCAGGGTTGATTGTATTGCGTAGGGTATCCAGTTCTCTTCGAGACAGCTCTCAAAGTTAGGGATATTTTTCTCCATAAATCGATTTTTTGTGGGAGAGCCTGATCCTAGCGTCTGTTCGCCCCCATGTTTTGGGGGTGTGTCCCAAGTGTGGTTTCTGACAGGATCGCTAGAATGATCTGAAAATTGGAATCTATAACTCTAATATATTAATTGAACAAACACATTATATTTTCTCCCCAAAGGTGTCACAAAAATTTTGATAATATTTCACATTCATTCTTGATTTTAAAAAGACTTCATCAAGCTAGGAATAGAAAACTGTTTCCTCAGACTGATAAAGCACTCCAGCAGAAAGTTACAGCATACATTTTAGTAATTTCTGAAACACTAGACGCATCCCTTGGAAATCAGTGTGTCAGACACTGTTGGTTGTGTACACATTATCCATTCCTTCTTTCATCCTGATTAACAAAACATCAACAGCTTTTCTGGGAGCCATGATGCCTATTTACACACTTGTTTTCTCAGCTTCTTCTTCTGTTTAAGGTGGTCACAAGGATAAAATTCTGTCCACAACTTGTATGTGGAGTTCCTTGTGCATTCCAAGAAAACTTCTTTTTCCTTTTTCATAGAAGGAGGCACCAGACTCTCCCTAACTGCCTCTCTTCTCATTGTCTTGATTTTTGGAAACAGTTATTTTGGAACTGATAAATAATGTCTTAGAAAAAGATCAACATACTAAGGAAAATGCTGAGAACTATCTAATGAGTCTCAGTGTTAGCACATTTCTTGGGCACTGTAGCTTAGTCAGCAGTTAGTTGTCGAGGGTGTGGGAAACTTGAGTTACTCATGGTTGGACACAGTTCTAACTGGAACACCCAGATACAACACAAGTGTGCCCGCTATAACACATGCTACTTAGTGATGTATTTGGATTTATAGGCGATGTAGTAAGAACAATAAAATAAAAACTATAGGCAATGTCGATAAGACAAGTCTTATCAATAGGCAGGGAATATACCATTAACAGGCAGGGTGTGTATGTGTGTGTGTATATATATATATGTATATATACATGTATGTACATTCTAGTATATACATACACATGTAGATATGTATGTATATATGTATATATACATATATGTATATATGTATGTGTATATACATACATATATGCATGTATATATGTATGTATGTATGTATGTATGTATATATTTCAAAAGCTATGGGAATAAAAAAGTTCTATGAGATTAAAAAACTTCTAAAATAGAATAATAAAGTTGCCAGTTGCATTATCAATGTAAAATAATCAACAGTTTTTATAATCATCATTAACAATCAATTGAAAAGTATGATGGAGCAAACAGTCATTCTCAATAGTAACAAAACCATAAAATACTGAACAGGAAATAGATCAATCTTTATGAAGACAATAGTAAAATTGCACTGAAGGACAAATAAAGATAGGCAGAAATTCCATGTAGTTGGTTAGAATGAATGTATATTGGAAAAATGCCAAATGTTGCAAGATTATCTTGAAAACTCAGTGGTCAGTGGTGTACGGTAGAGATTTTCAGTGCCTTGTTGGTAGGTGTGGTTTGGTAACACACACCTAGGGTGTGATCCTAATACTTGTAAATCATATATAATGTTGTAATTCAATGTTACTTCAATAAGAAAAGATTTTAAAAAATACAGTGAAACACAAAGTTAAAATTCTTAATAGGATCTTTTATAAATCTCAACAAGCACTTCTTAAAGTTCTACAAAATGGACAAAATAAGCAATGGTACTTGAAAAACACATCAAAGTATAAATGAATAGCTCCTATGTCAGCATATTATAAAGCCATAGTAATGAAAGCGATTGGCATAGTAACAAATCAAGAATTTAACATAACTAAGTAGGAACAAGAATAGACTCAAGTTTCCAATAAAGGTTTATATTACTCTGTGTGTGTGCGTGTGTGTGTGTACACATGTATGTGTGTCAGTCTCTTCTACGTCTACAGCTAAGGACACTGAAGAATTTTTTAATTAAAAGAAATATTTAGGTATTTATTAATACTAAATATATTGCATAACATATTAGTTATTTAAATGTAATTTGGTGAAAGAGTATGTGTATATAATGGTGAAATTATTAAATTATTGTTAAATTGATAAATGCGAGGAAAGGTCAGCCTACTGATTCCTTCCTTTTGTTGTCTAGAAATCTACAAAAGAGCCTGAGGTTCTAGAATAGGGAAAGAGCTCTTTCTTATAGAACTGTTGTTAAATCAGAATCTTGCCATTTTGGCAATCCCTTCAAATCTTGCCATTCTGGCAGTCTTGTGATTTGGGCATGGGAACTGAGCATGTGAGTGGATGTTAATAGATTTGCAAACTTTTTTAAAAAAGATTTATTTATTTATGCATACAAGCTGGGGTACAGGCCAGCGGTGTGGGACCGCGAGAGGGTTCACCAGAGACAGAGTGGGGAGCAGAACAGGCAGATCGATGGAAACACACTGCTGAGGGGAGCAGCGGGCAAGGCTGGAGAGGTCTGCTGCGCCATGTGGGAATCTCCCCGGCTGGGTGTGGAACTTGCGTCTCTGCTGCTGACAGCTCCACAGCGCAGCGTTATAACCCACTGCGCCACCAGGGAGGCCCTTAGATTTGCAAACTTGGAGGACAAGAAAACCAACACTGCAGGCTTGGATACATCTGGACCAGAGAAGACAGAAATACAGCAGTGGAAATGTAATCAGATTGTGTAGGGGTGAAGTTTAAGATAAATCACTTGTAACAGGGACAGTGATGGTGCTGTTGAATCAATCTGTTATTCTCTCTGTACTGAAAGGTAGGTTTGTTGAAGACCCTCCACCCTGCCCCAGATTTTATTACAGAATTTGAGGTTAAGAAGATGAGAAACCTTCTAAGAAGATACTGGATTTTCTACCAGTAAGACATCTGAAGTTTGATGATTACATCAATAAATCAGATATGACTATATGTTTCCCTAATTGCTATAGATATTCACAATGGTATAAAATGTGAAATTTGTATTTGCCCTTAAAATTTGAAGTGGTATTACAGTATAAATGTATTGTTATAACATTTAAAGATTTACTCCATATCCATTTATCTATCATCCATTTATCTACCTATCTACCTGCCTGCCTGCCTGCCTGCCTATTTGCCTATCTATTTATCTTAGGAATTTTCTACACCAGTGCACATGTCCAAGATCGTGTTGTAAGAATCTATAAACACTTATCCATATTTGTCTCTGACAGACAAGCATGTGGATTCTTACTAGGTTTCTTCCTTCCAAGAAAGACTACCCTTGCAAATGTATCTTGGCACCTTTGTATAATTTTTTCTTCTGTAGGATGAATTCCTAAAGAAAAACTGCTGGATCAAAATGTACATATAAAAAATTTTGACTCTTCTGCCAAATTGTCCTCCAATAATTTATAGTCATCAAAACAATGTTTGAATGGGCCTGTTTCCTTACTGGCAAACATTGAATATTCTTAAACACTTATACCATTGCCAATCATATATATAGAAGATTGGTTCTCTTTATCACTTTCTTTTGAATTTTTTAAAACATGAGAGGTTGAGAGTGTTTTTTTTTTAATTTTTAAATTTTATTAATTTTTTTATTTCTTTATATGTGGTCTTTCTGTATTGAGCTGGTATCATCAACAGATTTTTAGATTTACTCTTACCTGTTTGTGATTTACCGTTGTTTCTGCTATCACATGTCTTCTCCCTTCTCAAGGTATTGCTCAGTTTCAATTCTGCTTGTTTTGTACATTTCAAGTATTTTCCCCCAAAATATATTCTTTTGAGTTTTTATATATCTAAAAATATTTTTTATTTTTCTTCACAGAGCAGAATGATAAAATTTTCCTTTCTACAGCTTTTTTTTAAAGATTTATTTATTTATGCATACAGCTGGGGTACAGGCCAGAAGTGTGGGGCAGTGAGAGGGTTCACTAGAGACAGAGCGGGGAGCAGAGCAGGCAGATGGAGGGAAATTCACTGGTGACGAGGCAGGAGAGGTCTGCAGGGCCATGTGGAAATCTCCTAGGCCGGGCGTCTGCTGCCGACCGCTCCATGGCGCAGCGCTTAACCACAGTGCTTAACTGCTGTGCCACCAGGAAAGCCCCCTTCCTACAGCTTTTAAATGTCGCAATACTTGAACTGAATCTTGAGGAATGAGTTTGAATTCTAGTCTCCAAGTCAGTAGAGAAAATGGGACATTGTGGAGAGAGAGAGAAGAGTATTTGGAGAAATTTTAGGACAACAATTTTCATCTTATTTACCTTTGGGTATGAAGGATGAAGAAAAAAATATATATTGAAAATAAGGCTATAATTAAGGAAGAAATAAATCAGGTGATTAGAGATGTAGAAAAAGTACAATTCTTTATGACATTATTTTGTAGTTGATGAAATTGAAGAAAATGGTAAGATCATATAACCAGAAGCTAAAATTATACACATAAAGAGCCAAGACCAAAGATAAGCACAAAGAGTTCAAAAGATCAAAAAGAGAGAGAAATTCAGATATAAAAAAGATGATATATTAAATAAATACAGATAAGTTAGACAGATGAATGGATGACAGATGGAAATAGATATATAGGTATAGATAGCCAGAGAGAGATAGATGATAGCTACATAGATGATGACAGAGAGAGAAAGACAGAGACAGAAGTAGAGAGATAGAGAGAGGGAGAGACTTGAATTTGGTTAACAAAAAATAATTGATGATTCAAAGAATACAGTGAACATGAAACTGTAGACTATCTGAGGAACATGGTTTAAAGGATTTGCCAGTGTGATTGATAGATTTCCCCCAAAGTGCTGAAGATGAGTCTGGGAATTAATTTAAGAAGACCTGACATTAGACTAGTATTTTCTAAACAGTTGTTCCCTCTTTTGATCTAAATTTAAGATATGATTTTATTTTTATTTGTCTGATGATTTCCCAGGAAGGGGTATCAGTTCTACTATTTGGGAAACATTCCTCACTGGCACCCACTGTGGTCCTGTCATATGATATCATAGCAGATCAGCAGGGCCAGCCTGCTCTGACAGGCCTCCTTTGCTATCTACTGATCACAAGCATTTATTTCTAGAGTATAATAATTACTGAAAATGGAAGTCTCTCCTCAATAAATTTCCTATGACATTCTTTGAGCGACCTCGATTTACTTCCAAGTGAGAAATATTCAAGTAAGAATTCCACAGAGACTGGGTTTAACATAGCTCATATTATCTGTCCTTGGTAGTGGAAAATATTTTCTCTCTATTTGGATGGTTGGAGTCAGCCCCACAGGCTTTTTCTTAGATGAAGCAAGGACATCAGGCTTAGTTACAGCTGGGGTCTCCCCAGCTGTTGGCTTAGCTTATCTAAAATTGCTCAGGGATAGAGTAAATGTCATCAAGATGGTAAAAGCCAAGAGGTCCATCAGTAACACTGTGAGTGTTCTATTTGGTTTTATGTATCAGGCATTACAAAATAAGCTATCTTAAGTAAACTTTTTTTCCCCTCCATTTGCAAAATAACAAAAGCGAAAACAAGCTAGTGATTAGATATAAATTCTCAGAACAGGTATTCCAATTTTGATGTTTACTCCATTATGCAGAGTTTGGGTAACCTCTTCTTACTTCTGCTTCCTCCTCTCCTGGCTCAAACAGATTGTCACTGGCCAAACAGGGGAGTGATTTTGGAAGCATTTTCTCTTCCATCCTAGGTTAACATTTCTCACTGGGTAGATATCCCTTCCATCTCCCCATCACCCCCTTTTAAAGCAATATAATTGCAAATGGGATGAGTGATTTACAGCTGCCTTCACTCATAAACCTGGAGAAAATTGCTTTTATACAGTGCTGATTCTCATTTAGTGCTCTTAACTATTTCTGATTTTTCCATAAGCAAGCTGTGCTGATCAGGGAGGGGGCAGACATAATCCTTCATTAGCTTGACAGCAGAAAAGTACTTGACAATGTCACAGTGTCCCAACTCCAAGCAGTGTGTTAGAGGTGACTGTGTCTCTCTACAGGGAAATGAAGACTGAAGGAAAGTGTTCTTCCTTGAGTGAAAAATGGAAGGAAAGGAAACATGTATAAGGAATTGTATATAATGCCTTTATTTACTATTATTTACTCCTTTCTCACTCGATTTTATAGGACTTTAGCTGAGAGGTTTAGGATAGCTGCTAAAACCACATTGCAACACTCTGCAAATGACAGCAACTACCCAATTATGGAAAATGCTGGCTGTGTGCCACTAAACTGATTTCATGATGGCTCGGGTGACCTGCCAGCCCAAAACAGGGACTGTGATGGAGAATGTGGTCCTTGGTGTTGGGTGTGGTGTGGTAAGATACACCTGAAGAGGTTTGAACCTATGCGTCCGAATCCTATACAGTGCTGTAAACCAATGCCACCTCAATAAAAAATAATAAAATACAAAATAAAAAGACAGCAGCTCCCTAAAGACATAAAAATGAATGAGAAAAATGTTCAACACGACCCTCATCCAATCTTTTAAATTATTTTTCCAACTTTCTTTGACCTCCCACTAAGCCTCCTCATTTTCAAGACTTAACTACTCCGTACACATTTTTCTTCAGGTTGCTCAGCTCATGGTATTTTGGGTACAAGTTGAATCCAGAGCTTCCATAAGGAAAGGGTAAGATTTGGACTTGACCACTCAGCGGTATATATATGGATGTATGTATGTATGTGTGTATATATATATATAAATTTTAGAAGGTACAAGGATTTGGTTTGTTTTCATCTTGTGGGTTCCTCATGTCAGGGTCTTAAACCATGTAGAACTGTCTTATCCCAAGCTTGAAGACCCCAGAAAATTTAAATTTGAATATGCCTGATGAATGTTTTGTGTTGATGGGAAGGCCCAAAAATGGAACAAATCCTAGTAACTTGCACAGCTTGTGCCGTGGCCTCTTGGAGCTATTTCAGTCCACAGGGGCCACCCAGGACTTCTGGTACAAACCTTAGAATTCATAAATTATACCACAAAGCTTCTCAAGACTTCAGCTCATGTTTCTTTTTTAATTTTTATTGATTCATCCGCAGTCTTTGACACTGACCTTACCATTTTGTTTCTTTAGCTTTCAAATGGAATATAGTATGTATGGAGGTAAACTCTAAGACCAAAATAGTTCTGCATCAATGTTAGTGTATATATGTGCCATTCTTTGCTAAGCATGACATGAGGAGTTAGTCCTAGAACCAAAGGAAATTTAGACTTCCTATTGCTGGTGGTTCTGGGGGTTTCTGGGGCTGCTTATTTGTAGGATCTTCATGGGAAGCAAGAAAATAGAAGCAGAAATGCCGGAGGCCACAGTGATGCGGAGCTTGTCTTCATTCTCCTGTAATGGTCCTTTTTACTTCTCATGAAACCATGTGCATTTTATGAGCTAATAAATATGGATGTGTATATACGTAAAGGATTTGGCTTTTAGAAGCAGCAGAAAAAGGTCTTAATTCTGATTAATGTTTAATAGGATAATGAAGGTGAGGTGTGAATCAAGAGGTGTTTTCCTTGGGTTTCTGCCTATAGTAAATGTTCAAAAAGCTTATCAATACTTTGTTCCTGATTTCTAAGGCACTCAAGATTTCTGAGCTCTCATTCCCTCGTTCCATCCAAGTACTTATGAATCCATGAATTTTACATAACTGTAGAACTATATTTTACGTAACTGTAGGATGCAAGATATTGTTCTAAGTACTGCCTAGGAAAGATGATTTGGACACAGTCCCTTTCTACAAGTAAGGTAGTGTCTAGCAGGCATGAAAATAGCTCCATTACTCAAATTTGGATGAGTTAAAACCTTTTAATAAAAATAAGGGAAGTGCCTCCTTGGTGGCACAGGGGTTAAATCTCAGCACTATCAAGCTATTGCCAGCCACTGCAGCACAAGTTTGATCCCGGGTCAGAGAGCTGACCCACATGGCACAGCAGACCTCTCCTGCCTCCTCTGCTGCTCCCTACTCTGTCTCTGGTGAATCCTCTCACCCCCCCACACCTTTGGCCTACACTCCAGTTCTTATATGCTTACATAAATAAAAATAAATCTTAAAAAATAAAAAATCTAAAAAAAAATAATAGGGGAAAAGGAGGATTCTGAAAACCTCCCAAAGATTTTGCTCCCTCTGTGGGGATGGCCTTTAATGGAGCTATCAGGCAAGCGACACTTATCTACTACATATTTTCCAGGCATTGAAAGTACGGATATAGGACCAATGAGTTGCCGTAAGTTTTCCAAGACTTAGAAGAATAATGAACTGCTATCACTGCAGCTCATCAGAGGGAACTCAGGGTAAATAAGCCTGTGCAGACCCAAACTAAATGCCCAAATGACTTTTCTTATTAATACAATCACGGTAGTATATTTCAAAAGCTATCATTTATTCTGTTGTGGAAAACTTCCCCCTAAAGCATAAGTCATAGAATAGACTTTTCATTCCTCCATCTCCATTTTTTACCTGGACCACAGAAATGTACCCAGGCGTGGGTTTCTTCCTTATATTAATTTCTTACACAATACAATCTTTAATTTTTAACCAAAGTTCTGTAAAATTGGCTTGCTTCTACAGTCCGTTTTGTTGCCTTGGAAATAGATTATTGTCCAATGTAAAAGCTTTGTTAAAACTAATTTCTCTTTTTGAAGCAAAAGGAAAAATAGGTTGGAAAAATATAATGCCATATGTAGAAGCAATCATTGTAGTTCCAGAATTTCTTCAACTTTACTTAAAATTTGATTGAATGTGAGCCCTCCAAGTACAGGTATTTTGCTTTATTCAATAATGTATCTCAATAATATATCTCAAGCATCTACAGACTTGTCTGACATATACTAGGTGCTCAAAACATTTGCCAAATCGTTTACTAAACTACTGAATATCCAAAAGTTCAGTTTGTTCTTTCTTGGGGCCATGACAAAATGCAGCCTGAATCTAAAATAGAAATTATTTATTCAGGCAGTTGAAATTCATGAAGCCCTTTATATATGTGTATTCCATACCAGTTCAAAAAAAAATGTTGCAAGGATAAGCACGGTAAAATACAAAATAGGAAAATTTTCACTTCACTTAGATTCCTTCTGCTTCCTTAGAGAGTAAATAGTGCCCTGTTGCTCATTACCTTTACTCATTATTTTGTTCTTATTTAAGAAGTTACAGCAGAGCTCAATCATTTAAGTCATAGTTTGAAATTAGTCAAAAAGTATAGTGAATGAAAATCTCTGACTAAGAAGGTATAAATACGTATATATTCCTTTATGGCAAGACTTCTGAACTTTGCCACTTCTGACATTTTGAACCAGGTAGTTCTGCTGCAGGATCTACTCTGGGTGTAATTGGATACTGTATTAACAGCATTTCTGGCCTTTTCCTGCTACAGTAGATGTAAGCAACACTCCTCTTCTCCCTCTCACCATGCTGTGACAATCAAAAAAGTCTCCAGACATTGAAAACATCACTGGAGGAGACTGACTAAACTATCCATCCAAATGAGGACTACTTTAGAGAAAGTAGTGATTTAGTGATTCTCTATGGATGTTTATCATTAACAAACTGAATTTCCTGCCAGTGGAATTTCAAGAGACTGTCATCGATAAATGGGGAGTTGTTGTTTAGCAGGTCCTTGGAAATGCTTTTAGGTGATTGTTTAATTTGACTTCTAGAACAGTTCTAATTCAGAGATGCTTATGACTGGGTCTTAGGTGAAGGTTGGTAAACCAGGCATCTTGGAATTATCTGAGGACCTGTGACTGTGTAGATGGGACCAGACCTTGCCTCACATCCTCATCCTCAATGACCTTGATCCACTTTTAAGATTGTTTGTACAAGCTGAAAAACTAACCCTTGATAGCTGACTACTGAGGCTCCAAGGAGGGTGGTGTGGGGAGGGGTTACAACAAATAATGGAAGAAGGTCAATGGTCTGTGATGGTGGAATGTGGGTGAGTTGGTAGTGGATGCATTATGGTGGTACCTGTTGGGGCTACCCCAATATTATCTCAGTTGAAAATAATTTTTTAAAAGATTGTTGTTATGTATCTTTCCTTGTACTTACTGGTAACATTATAGAGATGATTGGAATATGACATTATCATGATAGTTATGACATTGGTTATTGCTTTTTATGTTCAAGTACTGCAGTAAGCACTTTATATGAAATAACTCAATCCTTTCAACAGCCTTTGTGATAGATGAGGTGTCAGGTAGGGAAAATTACATAGTAATAGTCAACATTATTAATACCTAATTGCAAAAATAAATCTTCCTGGATAGCTGAATAGTTAATATGAATAGAATCCTCTGGGAAAGAAAAATCATATTACACACTATCTTTAAATAGTCCTGGAAATGGTTTGTTGTGTTATAATCTTTCTGCATTGTAACTCTTTGTAGACAAGTCTGTCCCTCTCCAGTAGATTCTTAAAGCACTTGTGAGCGCTTATGGCTTTTAATAGCCCCAGTGCTAGCACTTAACAAACATTCAGTATGTGCTCAATGTGTAGATAAGTGATCAGAGGGTATACTGTGTTAAACAGAACACAAATGAAGGAAGCTCTGCTGACTTGCTATTTCTAGATTGTTTGGTTCAGCTATCAAGACCATTAAAACCCTTATTAATATTTTTTTAATTGACGCATTGTTGGTTTACAAGGGTTGCTTGTATTTCGGGAGTATAAGAACCTCCCCCCACCACTCTTCAAGTGTTATTATTATAGTGCATTCACCGCCAGGCACCTAAGGCCTACCTCCTAGACCATTGTGCTCCCACCCCCCCTTCTGGATTCTTCTGTTCTGTAATCAATTTCCCACTGTTACTTTTTAAGTTTGGCTTTTTCTGTTGCTTTGATTGGTTTCTCTATATTCCACTTACAAGTGACACCATCCGATACTTGTGTTTCTCCTTCGGACCTAATTGGCTTAACATAATCCCTTCCAATCAGAGACAGAAATTTCTTAAAGGCTTACTTTATTAGGTCATCCCACATGGGTCAGAATGAAGAAGAGTGGCATTTCTGGATCACTTATTCTGTGCCAAGCACTCTCTCAGATAGTATCTCATTTATTCTGGTATGGACCTGGATAGGTGGGCATTATTTCCATTGGTGTTAAGATTAAACAGCTGAGGCTCAGAGAATCTATTAAATTTCTTTTGTTTCAGATTGATCAGTATCCTTATAGGGATCATATGTATATGATCCTTATAGGGATCATAAACTGAATTCTTTACTTATGATCCAGGATGTACATTGATCTGATCTTTTCCCGTTCTCCAGAAAACTGCCATATAACATGACTGTTTATTCCAGTGTAAAGATCAAATTTCTTTGGTGCCTTTTTTTGACTTCCTATGGCATCCTGATGTCTGATTTTTCTCAACCTTAAGGACATAAACATTGCTTGTTTCTGTCATCAGACCATGTCCCTGAGTACTGTGAAATCCTGAAATGAAAGATTCTACATAAAAAATAAATATGGTATTCCAGTGGCAGTAAATGATTGAAAGAAAGCAACTAGGGGCTAAATTGCCGGGTTTAATCCTTTGAAATTTTTTGTCTTTAAGCCATCAGTGTGGCTACATCTTTCCCGAAACTTCCCGAGAAGCACACACTAAAGAGTTAGGAATTCTGTTTAGTTCTGCTAAAGATAAAGAGTTAAGAAAATCACATCAGGACACCAGCCATGCTCCCAGGAGTCTAGGTGCACTGAACCAGATGTCCAGACCCTGAGCCATGCCCTCCAGCTGTCCTCGGAAAACATTTTTTCAACTCAGAATGAACATCTTACTTGTCATCGTTGAGCTGTATGTGGCTTCCAGCTAAGTGAAGGCTGGTACACCGTTTAATTTGTTTTGCTATTGTTAAACTTTGTTCATTCTTGTGGTCAGTTTCTTTTGTGTGTGAGAGAGAAAGGCTTTAAAAAAAAAAAGCACATATTTTCACTCTATCTCTCTTTTGGTATTTTCTTGGGGACAGTCTTATTGAGGACAACTGGGGATTTGCCCATTGGCCAAGAGAATCATGGGACTGTTGTCTAGTTTTCCAGTAGGAGGATAAGGCTCGGCAACTGTTTCCTTCTGAAAACTGTTAATATGTAGACATATCTGGTCCTAGTTTTTTTGGGTCTTCCATTCTGTACAAAATATTATCTTGGCCCTTTAGTATTCCAGAACACCTCTACCTTCTGCTATTTCATCCTTTGTGTTGATTGAGACTTTACCATTATAAAGATGGAACAGCTGGAGCACAGCATTAATAAAAAGCAGGGAAAACATCTGCATTCACTTATCTTTTGGACATCTGCCTCTTCCCTTGTGTCTAATCCAGTATGCACGAGTTCTGGGTACCAGGTTAAAGAATAAAATGTCCTAGGACACTGGTGTTAAGATATTTTCCTTCTTCATGTTATCAGAAAAGATGAAATCATTTGAAAAGCATTTTTTTCCTCTTTAAACTAGCAACTGTGCAATAGAAATTACATGAAGTCCCCAGCCAGTATTTTGGTAAAACTGATGCTCAACAAAATAGATGGGGTAGGTAGTCTTTTCCCCCAGCCCCCGGAGATGGCAGTCTTAACAATGGAAAGATTGTTACCTTAGAAATATGCAACATTGCGTAAAAGGCTTTTTATCTTGGGACCAAAAATAAATGCTTTTGTGGTTATAAATACACTGAAAGAAACCTCAAGAAAACCTGGAGCAAATTAGTCAACTGATGTCAAAATGACAGAGGCTGGTGTATTTCTGCCTTCTACTGTCACGGCCTGGCTGCAATCTTCTAAGTTCCTTTCTAATAACTTCACTCCACTTAACTTACAATATTCAGTATCTTCTTATTTTTTGGATGTTAGGTGTTGTTTGCTTTCATCTTTTTGCAGACTAACTGGTTACTTGGACAGCGATGATTTTCCTACCCGAAAATGATGTAAAGGGAGGGAGCAGAGCATTGCAATTTAAGTCCCAGCTTCTCAGAAAATGAAACAGAGCTTCAACATTATGAAGTCAAAATTTCTGCTTATAAAATCTGTGTTTTGCCCCATTTCAAATCTTTTAGTTTCCCTTACCTGATATTAGTTCACAAGAGGCGCACTTGTGTTGGTGCTCAAGACCCGAAACCACCTTTCATTTCGAAACTGGGTGGCATTGAAATACTTTCCCTTGCCTACTCATCTGAAATTAGAGCTTTGGAAATTGTGGATGGCCTGACAGTGTCCATGTGGGGCAATTAATAAATGAAGACAAATATCTCTAAGGAATGCTTTCTCAAAACAACTTGATCTAAGCCAAGCTTTTTGAGAGACAGCATGGGCACTGGTGCCACATGAGTGTCTCATCACATTTTCCTGGTATTTTGCCCTCTCACGTGTCTTATTCTGCCTCCCACTCTCCTTATATTGTTTATTCTTGCCGTAGCAAAATATGTGACCTTTCATTCAGTCTTACGATTTGGAGAAATCTTAAAAGTAATCAATTTTGGGCAATGAGAAATTTCAGTAGACTCAAGATGAAAATTTAATGAACAATTTTTATTGCTGAAACATGCCTTCCCAACTTCCTTTTTTTCCCCTCTTTAAACATTTTCCTTTCTTAAACTTATTTTACGGGCTTAGTATGTAATATAAAAAATCAGAAATGAAATGATTTTGTTTGGAGAGATAAGATGTGGGATAAATAAATGAGGTTATCAAGTAAGTTGTTCTGTTTCCTGAGTTTTGGTTTTCTCATCTTTAAATATGAAGATCCTTTATAAGCCTACTTCCAAGTCTAAGAAGTAAGTGTAAGAAGTCTAAGAAGTAAGTGCTAAGAAGCAGTGTAAGAATTCATTTGATGTGATTATATTATATTTTATAAATCATGCAAGCAAATACAATCTAATCGTAGCTAAACTTGGTGTGGTGTAGTTAAAGGGGCAGAAGATGAATGATCACTGACAAATGTTTACGGGGAATTTGGTGCTAAATGTCACCTTCCGCTTCCTAAGACTTGATGATAATTAGGATAGTTGTCCAGGAGCTACAAGTAGATAGAGAGAAATCAGGTTGATGGGCTGAATGCGTCATCCCCTGCCTTTGACTTTGTATCTTGGTATTAGGGCCTGGGGCCTTTAAAGAGGTAACTAGGTATAGATGAAATCTCAAGAGTGGGGCCCTCTTTATGGGATTAGCATCATTATAAAAAGAGGAGGAGAGACTAGTGCTCCTCTCCATGTTCACTGACCGAGGAGGGCCTTGTGAGCACACAGTGAGAAGACAGCTGTCTACAGGTCAGCAAGAGGAGCCTCGGCAAGAAATGAATCTGCCAGCTCCTGATCCTGTCCTTCCCAGCCTCCGGAACTGTGGGAAATGAAGTCTGTGGTTTGAGTCACCCACTCTGTTTACTGGTGTTCTAATAGCAACGTAAGTAGATGAAGAAAGCAGGTAACAGTGTTGAACAGTCAAACTAAATAGGGTGGGTTAGAGGTGGTAGGGGAGAAACAGACTCAAAAGATGCTGACTCATCCCTGCCCTTTCTGGTCTTGCATCTTCAAACCTGTAGCTTGACTTTGGTGAGACTCAATCTCCTGATTTACTAAATGAAGATAATATGTGAGGATCTGAGAAATGTATGTAGATGGATTGAAAAGCATTTTTCCTCTTTAGGCAAGAAAAGTAACATGCTCTGTTGACCTTTACTTAGGATGCGGACTCATTCGATGAAAAGGGCTAAGCTTAGAAGTCAGTTCTTGGTTTGAATCCTGAATGCTTTTTTCTAGCTTTCTGTAAATCTGGGCAAATAAATTCTCTGAGGCTCACTTTCTTCTCATGCTAATTATTATTTTTTTTTCATTTGCGTGCGCTCTCTCTCTCTCTCTCTCCCCCCCCTTATTTCCTTTTATAAATGATGAAGCATCAACATCTCTTTATAGATTGAAATTACTTTTGGATTGTCTTTAACATCACTTTCATTCAGGAGAATTCTGACTTAACTCCTTGAGTTGAGTAGTAATCACATCCCCCAAAATACACCTCCACACTGGCAGCACTTGGCATCGGTGGGGAAGCGTGTCCCAGCATGGCAGTCCCAGCTGGGGGTGATCAGGGTAGTAAGTCACAAAAATTCTCTGTTGTCTACTATGATGGAACCAACAACACAAAAATAACAAGCAAGTTATGATTCTTGCCCTCAAGAATCTTACAGATGAATGAGGAAAATAAATGAAATAACTATGTGAAGCGTAATCTCATAGAAGGCATAAGCTAAAACAAGTCCCATGGAAGATTAGAAGACAAGAGGGTTGCTAACCCAGCTAGGACAGTCAGAAAAGATTTCACAGAAGAGTTTAACTGAGCAGAAAGAGGATGGCTAACTAATTATATAGTCATAATGCATACAATTTTTAGTATTAGAATATCCTTATAATCTAATAACTCTATTTTAAGTACTGTTCTAATTAATTCCAATAACTAGATGAAGTATTGCCTCTATCCACATTTTATAAATGAGGCAACAAAAGATTAGAAACTCTTGTATTTAGGTTACGTTATCTAAGGTCATTAGCTTAACAACTGGTAAAGCTGGGTTGAAATTTCTGTGGTCTGGCTCCAGAACCTGAATGCTTGAGCATTTCAATATACTGGCTTCTTTGGGAGGGCAAGAAGAACATTTGAAAGAGAGCAGCATGCCCAAAGTCACAGCTGGGTGAAAATTCTCAGTGTATTTAGGGGATGAGTGAGTAAAAGAAAAAACACAAAGGGAAAATGGGAGAGGGAAAAAACTAGTTTGTAGACAATCGTGGCAGTTTTATATGCTATTATAAGAAATTTTAGGTTATTTTGTAGACAATGAATAGACTAACAATTTTTTTTTTTCATTCTGGGCTCCAGACCTCATGTCCTTGCTGAGGTTGCCACTCTTTATGCCTAATAATCTTCTGACACAGAGCCATTTCTGTAGCTAGTCACGAGATAATTAGGGCAGTAAAGGTGACTACAGAGAGATGAAAGGAGTATGGCTTGGGTAACTTCTATGTGGACACATCATGTTGCCTTACGGGGCAGAGGAGTCAATTGCAAGTTTATAATGTGATGTCACTAAATGTGAAGTAGGAAAAGGAGAGCATCATGCTATTATATAGTATTTCCATAATGTAGATACAATAGTTATAGATAACTTGATGGGCACAGATATTAGTGAAAGGTAGCAAAATATCAGGAAATAGTGACTGATGGGTATTATTTTTGTTTGCAAGATAATACAATGTAACTTAATCTGATTCAATTGCAAGTTTATTTAACTGTCAAGAATGACCATATTTAACAACCAATGGTCAAAATTCCTGAAAATGTACCCGTCATCTCTTGTGAGCCAGTTGGAGCGACCCAAGCACATCTCTGACTATGCCCTAGTTCAGTGGCTGCAGGAAGCGCTTATCCATTTCTTTTTTTTTTAATATATATTTTTATTGTTATTTATGTCTTTTACATTTTGTATTCCCCTTAGGTAGCCCACCACCAATTCACCCGTGATCCATCTCCATGGTCCCTTGTGTTCTTTTCTTGAATAGACTAACAATTTAAGCAAAAAACTGAAGGAAGCTAAATGATTACTGAATGAAATTGGTATGACGTGAATATTTTATTTGATATTTTCATCAATATTTTATTTTTCAATTAAGAAATTAAAAAATTAAAATTTAATGTGCAGATTAGATGTATATGCATACTTTATGAATAACTATAAATAAATTTTTATATACACTCAATTTCTTCTTTATTGAGAGATATGTAGAAATTAAGTTTGGAGACAGAATTTTTAAAGGTGCATATGGTTCTTATCTTGTTTGAGATCACTGACCCATTTTAAAATCTGATATCTCCATAGACTTGTTAAAATATTGTAATGCATATTATGCATTTTATATTTATGAAATACAACATAATAAGTTAAAGAAAGAAATCATAAACATTCAAAAATAGCTTAGGTACAATTTCAGGACATCTAAAGTTAATTAATGAATATTTGATTTGTGATAAAAGAAGTTGGGCAGGAGACAATTTAAAGTATTCATAAAGTAGCCAGAGATTTAGTGAGAGCGGGATTTTGTGGGTGTTGAATAGAAGTAGTTGTTGTTAACTAAAGTTTCTCTTTTGAACACATGTGGAATTGGTTAGACAGGAAGAAGAGCATGTTTTTGGGGATATGCTGAGTTTGGGACATATATTTGGCTTTTATTAGAACATTTTTAAAAATACTGTTTCTTTACACTTTGCTTCTAGGGAACATCACCCATATCCATGGGGAATCTCATCCTTGTCTAATCTAATAAAAGCCAATACTGAGGGACAGATGACGAAGGAGGAGTCAGTATAAAAGACTGAGAGGGACACTGCAGAGAAGTGAAATTTATATTGGAAATTTTTTTGATTGAAGTAACATTAGCTTACATTTTTGTCGATATTTTGAAAGTATAGAATCATCCCCCTTCAGCTATCACCTGCACCCGCAGCCAAGTCACCCATATTCTACCAGCACATCATGAAAGTCACGTCAGTGGAAGCAGACTTCCCGGCTACAAAGGTCGGATAGTTCAGTGGTCAGAAACCGTAAGCATGAGGACATTAGGAAGGATATTTTTTTTTCAATTTGGAATATCAACCTGCAATGACTGAAGAATGAATAAATAGAGGCAGAAAACGTGCTTTAAAGTGACTGGTAAAGGGAAGGAAGAAATTAGATTGACACCTGGACAAAGAGGAAGATTTCTCTGTATTAAAGAATTGAACAGGCAGCCATTTTCTCTGCCCACCTGTGCCTATGCAGGTGCTTTCCTTTACCAACTCTGTCACTCTGCAGGGCAGCGGCCTGCCTGTCTGCCCGTGAACTGCACCGTGCAGGCCTCTGTTAGCAAAACTGCCCCCCTCCGAGGGGCAGCTCTTTCTGCCCACTTGTGTGTGTACAGATGTCCTTTACTTCCTTGTCCTAATAAACCTGCTCTTTAAGTAAAAAAAAAAAAAAAAAAAAAAAAGAATTGAACAAATTGACCATGAATTCTAGACTTTGACTCTCTGGTCATGATGATGACACTTTCTCTCTATTCCCAGAGCTTTACTTGGTTAATTTAACCACAATCATCTTTAAGGTATGAGTCTTCCTATGGGGACTTCTCTGACCTCTGGAATTAGGTTAGATATCTAGAATCTCTCTGGTGTTCTCCTGAAGACTCTCTAGTTTGTCTTCCATGGAATTCATACAGGTACATTGTAAGTTTCCAATAAGTTACAGTAAACTATTGAATTTGAGGTATTCTTGAGACCACTAAGCAGAGTTATCAAGTAGAACCAGGAGCATCAAAGAGGCAGGTAGTTGGTGATAATCACCTATGATATATGGAAAGAGGGGCAGCTGAAGCCACTGATTCTAAACCATTGCCGAGAATTGAATTTTTCTCCTATGTCTTCCCGTAGGAGTTTTATGACTTCAGTTCTTGCATTTAAGTCTTTGTCTATTTTTAGTTGATTTTTGTGTGTGGTGTAAATTAAGGAAATGGTTGCATTCTTTTATATTTGGATGTCCAATTTTCCCAACACCATTTGTTGAAGATAATATGCATTTCTCTTTGTGTATGCCTGACAGACTCGTACAAGATGATTCGACAATATGAGTGGGTTTATTTCTGGATTCTATTCTGTTCCATTGGCCCATGTTACTGTCTTTATGCCAACATCATACTATATTATCATTACAGCTTCATGATACATTTTGAAGTCAGAAAGTGTGATATCTCCAGATCTGTCCTTTTTTTCTCAAAATTGTTTGGGCTATTTGGAACCTGTTGAGGATCCATATGAAGTTTAGGATAGTTTTTCTCTGTTCTTCAAAAGTACCATTGGAAATTTTGGTAGGAATTGCATTGAATCTTTAGGTTGCTATAAATATAATATGGGCAATATAGACACTTTAACATTAAATCTTCCAATACATGAACATGGATATTTCCAATTATTTGTATCTTCTCTAATTTCTTGCATCAGCATTTTACAGTTTTCAGGGCACAAAAGTTTCACGCCCTTTGTTAAATTTTATTAGAGGTATTTAATTTGATTTATGCTATTTTAAAGGTTTTTTTAAAAAAATTTCCATCTAGTATATTGTTAGTGTGTAGAAATGCACCTTATTTTTGTATGTTGTGTTTTGTATTCTGCAACTTTGTTGAATTTGTCTATATGTTCTAACAATTATTTTGGAGTCTTTAGGGTTTTCTGCATGTAAGAACACATCACCTGCAAACAATTTTGCTTCTTCCTTTACAGTTTGAGTGTTTTTCATTTCTTTTTGCTTACTTTCTTTTTCTAGGTCTTCCACTACTATGTTGAGTAGAAGTAGTGAGAGTAAGTATCCTTACCTAGTTCATGATCTTAGAGGGCAAACTTTTAATATTTCTTCTTTGAGTATGGTTAGCTGTGGACTTTTCAGACATGACTTTTATTATATTGGGATAATTTCCTTCTATTCTTAGTGTTTTTGAAATTCTTATTGAGAAATATATGCGTTTTGTTAATTTTTTTTCTATTTATATCATCACATTATTTTAATGCTTTGTTCTGTTAATGTTTTTCATATGTTGAGTTCTTCCTGCATGTCGTGAAAATCCCACTTGACTATGGTGTATGATCATTTTGATATGTTGTTGAATTCTGTGTGATAGTATTTTACTGGGGAATTTTACATCTATACTCATCAAGGACACTGACCTGTTACTTTTCTTTCTTGTGGTATTTTTGTCTGGCTATAGTATCAAGGTAAACCTGATACTATGAAGTATTTCTCCTCTTCAAATGAAGCATTTTCTCCTCTTCAAGTTTTTAGATAAGTTTGAGAAGGATTGGTATTAATTACTCATTAGATATTTAGCAGAATTCTTGAGTGAATCCATCTGATCTGGACTTTATTCAGAGGATTTGCCTTGCTAGTTTTACATCTGTCATATTTTCTATTCATGACTCAGGCTTGCTATGTTGTATGTTTCTAGAAATTTATCAATTGCTTCTAGTTTATCCAATAGTAGTTTCTTATGATAATTTTTATTCCTGTGTCAGTTGTAATGTGTGCTAGTCTGTTTGGGCTGCCAAAACAAAAATACCATTAAATGTGTGACTTATGAACAACATTAATTTGTTTCTCACTGTTCTGTAGTCTGAAATGTCCAAGGTCAAGGAAGCAGCAGTTTTCATCTCTGGTGATAGCCTATTTCTTGGTTATTACGTGGTTTCTTTAAGCTGTGTTCTCACATAGTGTAAGGATCAGGGAACTTACTGTGCTCTCTTTTATAAGTGAATTGATCCGGGCCTCCCTGGTGGCTCAGCGGTTAAGCACTGCGCTGTGGAGCTGTTGGCAGTGGCTCGCAGCTTGGCCGGGGGAGATTTCCCACATGGCGCCGAAGACCTCTCCTGCCTTGCCCGCTGCTCCCCTCAGCGGTGTATTTCCGTAGATCTGCCTGTGCTGCTCCCAACTCTGTCTCTGGTGAATCTTCTCGCCGCCCCATGCCTCTGGCCAGTACCCCAGCTTGTATGCATAAATAAATATTTTTTTAAAAAAGTGAATTGGTCTTATTCATGAGATGGACACCTCATGACATAATAACCTCCCAGATGCCTCACTTCCAAATATCATTACATTATGAGTTAGAATTTAACATAGAATTTTGAGAGTACACAACCATTCAATCAAAACATGTTTCCTTTTTTATTTATCTATTTGAGTCACTTTTTCTCAATCTACCTAAAGATTTGCCAATTATTTATTTTTTATAAAATTCAGTTTCTTTTTTCCAATGATTTTCTATTCTTGGTTTAGCTTACATCTGCTGTAATATTTATTAATTTATTTCTCTGGTTAGATTTGTTTCTTTGTTTTTATTCTATATCTTCCTATCTTTTTAATGAAGGTGTCTCACACTATGATTTTTCCTTTTATCTTGCTTTTGCTGCATTGCATGAGTTTTGACATGTTGCATTTTCATTTTCATTGGTCTCAAGATTTTTTTTTTAATTTTTTGTTTGTGTCTTTTATATTACTGTATATTCCCTGTAGGTTTCCCACCACCAATTCACCCATGAACCATCACCGCAGTCCCCTGTGCTCCCCTCCCCCCCATTCTGAGCCCCAATCCTCCCCCCTCTCTCACTGGTTGTCACTCTTGTATTTGGTTCCCCTGTATTTCTGTTATAAGTGAGACCATTCGATATTTTACTTTTTCCTTTTGGCTTATTTCGCTGAGCATGATCCCTTCTAGTTCCATCCATGTTGCTGCAAATTGCATGTGTTTATCTTTTTTCAATGCTGAATAGTATTCCATTGTGTATATGTACCACATCTTCTTGATCCAGTCATCTATTTTTGGGCATCTGGGTTGTTTCCATATCTTCGCTATTGTAAATCGTGCTGCAATAATTGGCAGAAGAGCTAAAAAGACACTTCTCCAAGGAAGAAAAGCAAATGGCCAACAGCCATATGAAAAAATGTTCAACATCACTTATAATCAGGAAAATGCAAATCAAAACCACAATGAGATACCACCTCACGCCAGTGAGAATGGCGCACATTAAAAAAACAGGCAACAACAAATGCTGGCGAGGCTGTGGAGAAAAGGAACTCTTCTACACTGGTGGTGGGAATGCAAACTGGTCCAACCACTGTGGAAAGCAGTATGGTCTCAAGATATTTTTTAAATTTCACTTTTGATTTATTCTTTGACTCATTGATTGTTCATGAGTGTTATTTAATTACCATATATTTGTGAATTTTCCAGTTTTCCTTCTGCTATTGATTTTAATTTCATTCCATCATTATAGTTGGAAAAGATATTTGGGATGATTTCAATCTTTCTAAGTTTGTTAAGATTTTATTATGAGCTAACATGTGATCTATCACTAAGGATATTATGTGACAGGGAGAAATATTCTGCTTTTGGGACAAAATTATGTGATATATTTTAGGTCCATTTGGTCTACAGTACTGTTCAAATCATCTGATTCCTTACTGATCTTCTTTCTGTGTGGCTATCCATTATTGAAAGTAGGGCATAAAATGGACTTATTATGTGTGTTTTATTATTTATTTCTCCCTTCAGTTCTGTCAATACTTGGTTTATATGTTTGGGTGCTTTTGTGGTAGCTACATATATATTTATGATTGTTCAATATCCCTGGTGATTTATATTATTCTTTGTCTGTCATGACAGATTTTAACTTAAGTACTATTTTGTCTTATATAGGTATGGCCATGCCTATTCTCTTTGGGTTACCATTTACATGATATATCATTCTCCATGTTCTCAATTCACTGTTTTGGAGTGTTTTTATCACAAATGGTTGTTGAATCAGGTCAAATGCTCTCTGTATCTATTAATCTCTTGAATTTTGTATTTCATTTTGCTGATGTTGTGAATTGCATTGATCAAATCTTGGGTATTGAACCATCCTTGTGTTTGTAGAATAAATCCCACTTTATCATGATGTATGACCCTTTTAATGCATTGTTATGTTTGGTTTGCTAAAATTTTGTTGAGGATTTTGCATCTGTGTTCATCAGGGAGAGTTTCTGTAATTTTTTGGTTGTCTTTTTTTTATGTCCTTTTTTTGCTTTTGGTATCAGAGTACAAATTGGTCACATAAAATTTGTTTGAAATAATTCCCTCTTCCTCAGTTTTTTGGAAGAGTTTCAGATCATTAGGTATTCGTGAAGTTTTGGTAGACATCACTAGTGAAACTTCATGGTGCTTGACTTTTATTTTTACAGAGACTTTTGATTACTGTTTCAATTTTCTTATTTATAGTTGGTCTGCTCAGGTTTTCTATTTCTTCTTGATTCGGTCAGGTTGTTTACGTCTAAGAATTTATCCATTTCTTCTGCAATATTCAATTTATTGACATATAGATGTTCATGGTGGTCTCATCATTCTCTGTATTACTGAAATAGTCTTTGTTACTTATTCCTCTTTCATTTCTGATTGCATTCATTATTTCTCTGTGAGCCTAGCTAGAGTTTTGTCGTTTTTTTTTTTTGAAGAACAGGTTTTTGATCTCATTGAACTTTTGTGTTATCTTTATTATTTCTGCTCTAATAAATATATTTCCTTTCTTTTACTGACTTTTTTTTTTGTTCTTCTTTTCTATTTTTTAAAGGTATAAGGTTAGAATATTTATTTGGTCTTTTATTTTGTTTCTGTCTTTTGCTGTGTCCCTGTATTGCAGTACTTTTCTATCACAGTATGGCTTTACTGCATATCAAAATATCTGATAGCTGTGTCTTCATTTTCATTTGTCTATAGCTATTTTAAAAATTATTTTATTTCCTCACTAAACCATACTCATTCAGTAGTATGTTGCTCAGTTTTCACATATTAGAGTTTATCTTTGTTCTTTTTTTTTTTTGGTCGATTTCTTCTTTGATACCATTGTGATCAAAGAAGATACTTAATATGATTTTAGTCTGTAAATTTATTGACACTTATTTTTTTACCCAACATGTATTCTATCCTGAAGAAGGTTCTAAGTGTTCAAGAATGTGTACTTAGTTTTTTGGGAGTGCAGTACCCTGTAAATTACTAATAAACCTGTTTGGTTTAATTCTTTGTTTAATACTGTTTCATTAAGCAAAGTGGGTCAAAAGTTTCATTGCTGACTTTCTGCCATGTAGATCTTCCAATGAAGAAAATTGTGTGATAAGTCCCCTACTACTATTATGTTGTTATCATTGTCTGTTTTCAGAAATAAAGACCTTACCAGACAAACATAGTCATCATGTATTTTGGTGCTCTTTAGTTTGATACATATATACTGATATGTGTTCTGTCCTCCTGAAGTATTTTTCCCTTAATTATTATATAATATCTATCCCTGTCTCATGTTATCTTTTGTAGCTAGAAATTTATCTGATGTAAGTGTGGGTATGCCTGTCTTTTGGGGGTACAGTTGCTTGTGGGATTGTTTTTCAACCATTTACTTCAAGTCTTTGTTTATCTATGTAACACAAGTGGATGTCCTGGAGACAACAAAAAGTTAGATTTTGTTTTCTGAACCAATCAGTCATGCTGTACATTTTGATTCATGAGTTCAGTGCATTTACATTTATGGTGATTTTTTTTGCATTTGTAGCATTTTAGGGTGATTATTGATATATGTGGATTTCCTACCGCCATTTTTATTTTAGTTCATGGTTCTATATCCTTGTTCAGTTTTTTGTAGATTTTCTTTTCTTTGATTTTCATAAAAGATCTCCTTTCTACATTTCCTTTAGGAGATATCTTGTGTTTGCAAGCTCCTTTAGCTTCTGTTTGTCTGGTAAGGCCTTTATTTCTCCCTTGTATCTAGAAAAGTATCTTTCAGGATATAGTATTCTTGGCTGGCAGTTTTTGTCTTCAAGTAGTTTGAATATGTTATTCCATTCTCTCCTTGCTTACAGGTTTACTAAGAGTCTGATGAAAGCCTTTTGGGAGTATCTTAATAGATTATATTTTATTTTTCCCTACTTACCTCAATATTCTCTATCTGTCTTTTTAAATTTACTTTTTGGGGTTACACTTTTTCCTCCACATGTTTGCATGTTCCATTCACCCTCCATCTCCCAGCCATCCCAAACATCTATCTACTTCCCGTGGCCATAACCTCCACCCTCCCCCAATTCCCTCTGCTAAACATTAAAGTGTATGGCGATTCCTCAGACTGCTAAACATGGAGCTTCCATACGACCCAGCAATCCCACTTTTGGGAATTTACCCAAAGGATACAAAAACACTAATCCGAAAGGATACATGCACCCGTATGTTCATTGCAGCACTGTTCACAATAGCAAAGGTATGGAAGCAAACCAGATGTCCAAAAATAGATGATTGGATCCAGAAG
>PVIJ01018249.1:0-26920 GCA_004024925.1 Scalopus aquaticus | reverse complement strand
TAGCTACTTCCTTCATATATGCCTATCCAATAAAATGTCAAATTCACTTTGTTTTAGTACTGGCTTAATGTCAAAGATTACAAGTGCATGACCTCTCAACTAACTTTTAAGTGCTGATTTTTACTTTTATATGTTGAACATTTTTCATATTTTAAAGAGGCAGATATTTGCAATACAGCTAATCAAGTGTTGGAAAGCAAAAAACTGGAAAAACATTGCATCATTAAATTCACAAAGCTACTTTTACGTAAATACCTACTAAAAATCAGACTTGCATTTGCAATTTGTTCTATTGAATTAAATATTTTACATGCTAGACACTGGTGCTTTCTACATTTTGTTTCATTCTGAAAAACAAATATTTTACGACTTCCTTACTATAAGTCCCTTTTGAAAACAGAAAACTGATGATTTTGTTTGTGTGTTTTTATGAATGAAATTTTATTATACCCTCCCAACCCTCCTCCAAATTTATTTGTTGAAGATTGAAACCCCAACATGACGGCTTTTGCATGTAGAGCCTCCAAGGTAGTGATAATAACAATTAAGTGAGTTCATGAAGGTGGGCCCCTAATCTGATAAGATTGGTGAATTTATAAGAAGAAACACCAGAGCTCACCCTCTTTGTGAAAACACGCAGAAGGCTATGGGAGGCACCATCTGCAAGCTAAGGAAAAAGGTTCTCACTAGAAACAAACCTTACTGACACCTTCACCTTGGACATTTCAGTCTCCAGTACTGTGAAAAAAAATATTTCTATTGGTCACCCAGTCTGTGGTATTTTTCTATGGTAACCTAAGCCAACTAATAATATATATATGGTCATGCATTAACATAAATAGAACAATGTCCTTACAAAGAAAGTGTTAAAAAGATATTTGTTGAATGAAGGAATAAATGCAGAGTTTTCAATATTCAGTAAGGCCATAAATGACACCACATCTCAAGAAAATACTCATTATCTATAAGAACCAAATCCATAAACATCTAAACAATGTTCCTTTATGCTGTTTTGTAAACTGTACACATTTGGTTTTTTGTAAGTATGTTATTATGCTTATGTAATTATGAAGAGTAACCGCATGAAATGCTTTTATCTTTCTTTCACATTACAAGTAAGATAAAGTAAAAGAATCACCCTGGATATGTCCTAGGCTCTAAAGTCATGGTCTCAGTGCATCATTGTTCAGTTACTAGAGCAGGGAGAAAACTGACCCTCAGGATAAAAAGTGTTTTACCTACAAATACGCACATGGAACTGGAAAACAAAATGATTTAATATTCATTCAAAATTCTGGTTTTTATACGAAACGCTATTTCAGTATTTTCCTTTCAATGTCCATGCAAGGTGGAAATAGATACTAGGTTCCACTTAATTGAAGGGGAGATAAGAAATGTACAGGCACATGTGGATAGTACCTGAACAGTAAATGTATTGTCTACATAGCACATATGGATTCTAAGTTTGTAGTGAGTGTTTATTGAATTTATTCTTATACCAAAGGCTACATAATTAGAGTTTGCCCAGGGAATTAATACAAGCAATCAGAAAGTCACAATATATCTGTAAGGGATGTGGTATTGTGAATGTCAGAAAAACAATCTCAGGGAAGCAGAAATTGTATCAACAAGGATACAATTGTAATGTATCTGCAAGGATATAAGAAGAATCACTCAAGGATAGCAGATGCTGTAGTACAAAAGCAGGATTGTCTGGAAGAATTTTAGAAAGCTTCTGCAAAGCAGTGTATGTAGACTGCCAAAGTTCTGTATCTGGTAATAATAGTACAGGTGTAATAAATAATCTCAAATCTCATGATAGTAACTCTCACTGATAGACTATAAATTGGAATTTACCAGCAATAATTTCAAAGAAATGCACTTTTCAGACTTACATAGCAGTCTCTGAAACAAATAAATAAATAAAAAGACAAAACTAGGTGTATAGAACAATGTGGAGAACACATCTGGTTGTTAAATAGAAAACAAATGTGTGCATGTGTGACTGACACTATAATTGCTTGGGGCTTCATTTTGACTTTGGTTTCCAACTAACTCGGAAATGTCCCCCTCTGTTTCTTAATCTTTTTTTTTCTCATATTCTATGAATATTAATAAAACCACTATATTTTGATGAGTAGAATAATTTATAGTACTTAAATTGTTTTATATCTAACACAATGTGATTACACTACATTATTCTTGCCTTTGTCAATACTTAAAATTCTCATCTGTAGAATACAAAATTTCAATTTTTGATGCAGTTTCACTATTAGTATGTACTGACAAACTTCATTATTGCTGAAGAAAATCATCCTATTTTAAGTCAAGTTCTGAATGCTTAAATCTGTGAAGTAAATGTTATAAAAACATAAACGAAAAATTAAATAACTAATAAAATATTTATGACATTTGAATAGATTTTATATTACCTTTATTCTCAGGTCGTGTTTGATTTGGGCTGATAATTGTAAGGTTTTATGAGTATGTAACAATAGGCTATGGCTATGGATAATAATGGTGATAATAATCACCACTGTGGAAATGCTACCCTTTGATATTTGACATTTATTGAACAATTAAAATACATAGTTATAAAAGATAATTCCTTTTTATATAATAACCTCAAATAGAAATAACATGGAATTCACTTCTGTGCAAAAATGCACAGAACCTAGATGCAATTATTTTTAACACGCAACTCGTCTTAAAGAAAATTTAATTGGTTAAATTTCTCCCTGAGCATCTGTCTTTGTCTTTCTTTTAAATAAACAACAATATAATAAAATAAGTGGCAATGGCAAGTATATAAGAAGTAACAATGGCTTGTGGGCCTGACTGGTGAAAAGCAACAAAACAGTGAAGTAGTTGGGCATTTAATAGGGAGTTCTGGGAGGTGAGATAGCCACTGAGGGTTGACTGAAGTTAATTTGCATGTGCAAAAGATAACAGAAAGGGACAAGCCCACCTACGCATCACTGCTGGCAAACTAAGTGTTTTGTGTGTGGACACTGTGAGAGAGATTTGTAGAAAGTAAAAGCTGGAGGAGATTTTAAAACCATTTTAACTTTCTATTTCCTCTCCAGTTAACACATAAATTCATCAGCATTGATTGGAAGCCTTACTATTGTAACTCAAGATATTCAACACAACTAACTGCTGCCCAATTTTTTCCTAGAAAATTTTTAATTTCTTTTAAATTTTTTTGTGTAGAATAACTGGGGTGTAAGCCAGAGGTGTGGCAGATGAGAAGATTCACCAGAGACAGAGTGGGGAGCAGAATGGGCAGATTTTACTGAAATACACTGCTAAGGGGATCAGCAGGCAAGACAGGAGAGGTCTGCTGCACCATATGTGGATTAACTCCCTGGCAGGGGATTAAACTCAGGCCATAGTGGTGATAGCGCTGAGACTTAATCCCTAGGCCACCAGGGAGGACCTGAAAATTTCTTTTAAACTAACCTCAGCAATCTATGTTACTTATATTATTTTATATATAAAATGGAATATATGTATGCATATGTGAGTGTGTGCACACATGCACATGCATATGTCTGTTGGGGGGAAAGGATGTCCTAAACAAACTCTACAAACAGGTTTTATGGACCCCAACCCCACTCCAGACCAAAGAGATCCAAGACACCAAGGAATACAAATCCCATAAAGTCATCACCAATGAAGAGAGGATTGCTGGGAACTGAGGGTGGAGTTAAGCAGCCAGATTTGGTATATAACCAGACATGTGGGCCTTGGTTGGGGGAATTTGTTTTTTTTGCTGGCTTTCAGCATGCCACTGGGGGAGGTCCCAGCTCAGCAAAACTGGTAGGATACATTCACCAATTTACCTCTCTCTCTTTTCTCTTAGTTATTCCTTTATTCATTTCCTGTTTTTATAAATAAACACTTTATTAACCTTTTTATGTGTGCTTACAGTTGAGTCTCGTTATAAGCCCCTTTGAAATGTGCAGGTGAGGACCCATATTCAGGCCAACTCATTTCACATTGGGATTGCCCTGTAAAACACACACACACACACACACACACACACACCAGACAAAACTAAAATAACAGAAATCACATAGTCCTTGCCCATTATGGAGGAAATGGTAAGGGGGTGATACAATGTAGTTCAAGAGAACATTTTGGGTCAGTGGAAACTATCATGTACTAAGATCACTGTGGTAATTAAATGATAATGTACATTTGTCGAAAACTCATCTCTTTGTACCAATACATAGCCTAATTTTGTGGTATGTAAAGAAAGTTGCCAATATTAATGTCTCAAATTTATAAAAATAGGCTGTTGTTATTTGAATATGATTTTTCTGCAATATTACTTAGAGTAACAATGATCTATAAAATGCAATTCAATCAATAGGAAATTGTTTAAAGCTTTTTTACATATTCTTATAATGGGATACTATGAAAATATTATAAAGAACTAGAAAGATAGGTTTGTTTGTGCTTTTTTAGGAAAATATCTCTCCAGTATAGTAAAAGAAAAAATTGCAGATAGGAATGTCATTAATAAGAATATACAAGCACTTACATTTTTTTTCATATTCCTAGATGTCCATGAAACATTGATTTTACTCCTATATTTGTTTTCTAGATTTCTCCATTCCAGTTAATGGTACCACTTCCTGCCAATCAATTCATCGATTTTGTTTTGTACATCACAGGAGCTCACTGACTGTTTAAAGAGATTAACCTTTCTCCTAGTTAAGGAATTATGTTGTAGTAAAAATGTCAAAGGTTTCTATTTTCAACACAGGTTCCAATCTAGACTCTACCACCAAGTTTTTTATAGCCTTAACAAATCAATTATTCTTTTCTATAGAATCAGTTGATCGTATTTTGGAATCATGTCTATAAAACATTGTAATGGATTTAATTATTTAAGTTCTCCTTCTACTTACTCTAGAATTATTATATAAAAGGAAAGTAATATTCTATGCTTGGATACTATTTGAGTTATAAAGTTGAATAAAAAATGTTTAAAGCTCTAATTTCCCAGGAGAGCATTAGAGTAAGTTTCTGTGTCATTATAAATGCAACCTTTGTTTTACAGTTTAAATGTTTCTTGTACTATGTCATTCCTCAAAGTTAGACAAATAAAGATTTACATGTGTTGCATTTCTTCAGGGAGATAGACTTCAGAATAAGGGGTTGGATTTCTGTTCAATTGCTTGTTCTATTTGCCTTTGAATGCTTTCTGAACCTCAGTTTTATTCCTACTAAAATATGGAAAATTCTATTTTATCATTTTACATTACAATGTATATACTTATACATTAAATGTGTTAGATATCTATGCATACATGTGTATATTTAATAGCTGCTATTATTACTAAGAAAAATCTACTGAATTGGAGTCAGTAAGTATGAGAATGATTCATAACTTTTTCATAATAATGAATAATATATATTTTTCTCACCTGTAAATCAACCAACGCAACTATGATACCCACTGCTCAGAAAAAAATTAAGCATCAAAAGGAAAAGGTAGGGTGGTAGGTAGGAAAGCAGTCAGAAGATTGTGAAACACGTGACAAATTCCATGAGACTCAGATTCCTATGGCTACACCCATGCAGTCCTCAGTAGTGGTAAGTGGAAAAATACAGGCAAGTCCTTCAGTGTATTTGACTTTCTTTTCATAATAGACTTGTACAAATTGTGAGTTCATTCAGATAACAACATGATGTGGTGACTAAATGAGGAGACAGTCAGGTTCATGGATAATGTATCAGAAGTCTGGAAAAGTTGAGGAAATAAGGAAATGCATCACTATTTTAAAATATGAAAAAGGGAAATTTTGTAGGAAATAGGCTATGCAGTAGATATGAAAGACTGAGGGCAATTGGAATTTAGCATAAAGGGAGCTAACATCTAATACCTTTGCAGTAAATGGCTAGAGTGCTAACAGGAACGATAGATGCCACATGATAGCATAATTAGAATTTAAGGAAGTGAGATTTGAGTTAGGGAAAATTAATGTATCCAGGTAAATTCATAAAGTCGGGTAAAGGTTTCTAAGGAAATATTAAATATAAATATGAATTCATAAGAAAAATTATAGAAAAAAACTGAAAGAAATATCTTGAAGAAAATCCCTCAACTATACAGAACTAATATAGCAGACTAAGGAGTACTATAGAACTATAATAGATGAAATTCATCAAAGATAGCTAAGGATGTTTTCCTCATCATGCAAGAATTTTGGTGAATATACAGAAATTCCCATTAAAAATCTAGTAATTGTAAATCATAATGAATAGTAAAAACAAAAACTCAAAAATCTGGGTGCAATAATAAAAGATATTATTGTGAAATCTTTAAAAGGATAAAGTGATAGAAAACAGGACAGTTAAAACTAAAGATATCATAATCCTGATATTTATCTAACAGAGTTCCAGAAGGAAGAACGAGAGGGTGAGAATGAGAGTGAGAACGAGAGAGAGAGAGAGAGAGAGAGAGAGAGAGAGAGAGAGAGAGAGAGAGAGAGAGAGAGAGAGAGAGAGAGAGAGAGAGAGAGAGAGAGAGAGGAGAAAATAGAAAACAGCTAAGAGAGAATTTCAAAATATTATATTTTAGTTTAGGAAAGTTGCCAGCATAGACAATCAGATTTTTCAGCAGTCAGGATTGCTCCCTGAAAGAGTGACAGCCACACAACTTATATTGGCATTGGAAGCTCCTGCATATAAATTTAAAGAAAATAATTTCATAAACAATATAGGTGCAAAACTTGGAGAAAAAGTAGTCACCACTCTTCAGAATGGAGCTGATAGAAAGTGACCCAGACTCGGATGCAAAATACTTTATTCCCTTAGAAACTAAATGGGACTTTACACCATTGTAAATATTAGTTTTAGAAAATAAGAATTAATATCTAATTTTAAATGAGATCTATCACTCAATCAATTACAATTATATTAAGCAGTCTAAATGTATGAACCTACTGTATGATTATGTTTTTCATGGTGACATTTCTGGTTTTAAGGAGATCTAAATCAAGATAGTTGGGTAGTTTGGAGCTTATCTGAGATAAATGAACTTTCTTAGCTATATTCCTATTAGGGCAAGGGGGAGTGATTGATACATTTGTACAATATTTTCTCATCTATGCATCCTTTCATTTACTCATTTGTTGATTCATTCAACGCATAAAGATATTGCTTATCAGCTATGTCTTGTTTAGCAGTAGGCTTTGTGGATATGAATGAAGACATACATAAGAGATTGTTTCAGTATCTCTTGTTCACTATCATGGGGTCAAAATTGTTACATTGTATGTTAAAACATTCAAACATCTTGGTATACAAACACAATGGAATACTAGTCAGCAATCAAAAATGATAAACTCATGCCATTCACAGCAACGCGCATAGAGCTGGAAGGGATTATGCTCAGTGAAATAAGCCAGAAGGAAAAAGAAAAATATCTGATGATTTCACTTAAAGGAGGAATATAGGGGAACCGAATAAGGGATCAGGAAAAAAATAAATAAAAAGACAAAACTAGCAGGCAACTAATCTGAGACATTCTGCAGGGGAGGGGAGGGAGAGGGATTAAAACAGGGGAGGGAAAAGCACAAGGGACTACAGTGATGGTTCACTGGTGACTAGGTGGTAGGAATTTTATGGGGACTACACTTGAGAGGAGAAAGCATATGTTGTTCAAAAAGGAAGAAAGAATAACAGGAATTTAGGGAAATCAAATAAGAGAAAAACATTCAGTGAGGGAGGGAGAGGATAAGAGCTTAAAACGGGGAGGGAGAAAAGAGCACAAGAGACTATGGTGATGGTTCACGGGTGAATCGGTGGTGGGGAACATACAGGGAATACACTATAATGTAAAAGATATAAATAACTATAGATATAGATAGATATATAGATAGATAGATATATGGAAGAATGATGTAAAGTATATATATATAAACATTCAAACATCTATAAATTTTCATTGTTATTCATCTCCTACTTTTACACGAGGGTTTGAACCCTGAGACTGAATAGGTGAGACACATCAAATCATTGGTGGAGTTGTGACTTATCCATGGTAAACATTAACTCTATGTTGCACATCACTTATGGGAGGCAAAATCAGTTTTCAAAATTTACTATTCCTGTGCCTGAGTAAACAGAAGGATTTATCTCATTTCACATTTGGGTAAAAGCTTCTCTAGATGAATTTAGCAAATCAGAATACTACTGTAATTTTGTCAAGCTGATCTTCTGGAACAGAAATCCACATTCTAGGACTCCAAAGTGAAGTGGTCTGGACTTAGAAAACATTATTATAACCCCAAAAGATGTATATTCTAATGTCCCAGAAGGAGAAGTGACTCTTCAAAGTTCAGGCATTTAGAGGCAAAGCTAGAGGTATACACAACTGCTGTTTAGCAGCACATCAGTCATCTATCAGATTGAGTACAAGTTGCCAACATGACGCCACATCATGCTAGACATGCTAGACATCTAAAAAACACATTCAACTGTTAGAAGAAAAACAGGAAATTGATATTAGTATATTAGTATATCACTGCAATTAACACATTACCTCCAATGCATTGCAGTTTTGTTTAGTTAACGTTCTCTCTTCAATATGGAATAATTTCTTGACGTTTATTAACTTGCACAAATTTTATCCTCTGAAAATAACAATTTATTTATTTTGTAGAGTATCTCTCAATTCAGGCTTGTTTGATCCTTGCTCATGATTAAGTTTAAATTGTTCATTTGAGGCGCAAATGCCACAAAGTGATTCTATTTTCTTACTGTATCTTAACAGGTTGTGCACATTTACATGTCCCATTTCCCATGGTGACTTTGATATTTTGATTAAAATCGTGGTGGCCAAATTTGTGCATTATCATGCTAGCACCACTGGCTGCGGCCAGAATTTGATCCCTGGCCAGGGAGCTAACACACATATGGCAGAGAAGACATCTTCTGCCTTGCCCACTGCTCCCTTCAGCAGTGTATTTCAATAGATCCTCCTGTTCTGCTCCCCATTCTGTCTCTGGTGAATGATCTCACCAATCCCCTACCTCCCCACACCTCTGGCCAACACCCCAGTTCGTCTATGCATAAATAATAAATAAATAAATAAATAAATAAATAAATAAATAAATAAATAAATAATTTTTTTAAAAAGTAAAGAAAATTATAAATATGATTAGCTCGCATCAAGCCAAAGTTAAAAATCCTATTTCTCTATCAGGTATTAGATCTCTCATAATTCTAACAGCTTTATAAATCTTTAATGCTGTCCTAGAATGTTATTCTCCCCCTTGACTAAGGAGTAAATCTGTAAATTCCCGTCATAATTCAGATGTGCATAAGAGTTTATTATACAATCCTAAATTATGACTCTTAAAGAGGAACTCTTTAAGAAGGAGACCAAGAAAGTATAAGTAAAAATGTTGGTATTAAAAGGCATATTTATTCCAAATGAGAAGAAAATTGTAAACATTATTGAAGTCTCAGATAGTCACATTTCTTTCGAGAGTGCTTTAGATAATTGGTCACATAGAAATGCCTCCTGATCTCTCCTCTCCTCTACCATTCGTTTAAACTAGCAGTTCTTACAGGAGCCCATGTATGTGAGGGAACCAAAAGTGTAAGTTTCAGTAGCCTCATGTTAGTGGTCTCTGCCAAAATTAGTTTATGGAATAAAACTCTCAAAGCTACAAAGGAGTGAACCCAAGAACTAGATAGACTTCCAAATCATACTTGAACAAGGACAACATTAAGTCATCCAAGCTGCGCATACGTGAAATGAAAGGAAGTTCTAAATGAGTGGAGATCAGAAATAGAGTAAAAACCAGGGATCATAAAGTGGGAAGGGAGAAAATGGGAAACTAGAGTCTAGATGAACTTCAAGGTATAGCTGAGTATGCAGGCCTCAGCCCCGCAACTTTAACTATTCCAAAGAGTCAATGACTTAGAGGCAGAAATCACAGAAGTACAGAAGAGGACTTATATGAGTTCACTGCTCCTGATCTAACACAATTTAAGCATGGCTCACAAATAAAAGATTCTCCTGTGCTATGAAAGAGGATATAAATACTTTAGAGTCCATTTTAGGAGAGTGAGAGAGTTCTAGAATAACCTTCATGGTCCTTCACTTACTACTCTGTGCCACCTACCAAAGAACAGACACATGCACAGAGCTTGTCCTTCAAAAGCTGTTTCCCTGAAAGGTGTACATCTTCGTGAAGTGAGCAAATCACATCCTCTTGCTGGGAAACAATGCTTTTCAGACTGACTTGAGAAATCTCCTGTATAATCAATGTATTGATTCATACATGTGGGAAGATAAATGAAGATTAAAAGAAACACTGACTGCCAAGATTTTTTTTCTAGAAGAGAAGAATAACTCAGGTTGACATTAGATGATTTTATTATCTAGGGAAAAATTCCCCTCATAATTCAGATGTGCATAAGAGTTTATTATACAATCATAAATTATTCTCTCATTTAATTCTAAGTGGTCATTTTAAAAGATGGTTTGGAAAACCAAAGCAGGAACTTATGGTGGGAATCCTAAGTGTAAGTCTTTATCAAAATGTCCACACTCTGAGTGTTTGTCATACTGTAAAATATCTGGGCAGCAACTGCAAAACAAAGGTTGTTTTTCTCAAAAATTGTTTTTCTTATCACACTATGCAAACTCTAAAAATTAAGATTTCCCATAGAAAAGTGGATGGATCTTAGGAAAATCACATACGCAGCCTATAGGATTCAGAATATTAGTCCCTTAACTGAGGTCACAGACAAGATAGATACAAATCTGCCACAAGGCAATCAAATTTCGGAACCCACAAATGCTAGGTCCTTTCCTCTGGATAAATAGCTTAGAAAATAATATATGATCCTTCTCAAACATTCTTTGGAATTCTGTCTCTAAGAAACACTCAAATCTGTTCCAGTGAAAGAGTTAGAATTGTACAAGAATTTCAGTTGATAAGAGCAATTCTTGGGCCTCCCTGGTGGCGCAGCGGTTAAGCGCTGGGCTGTGGAGTTGTTGGCAGCAGCTATGCAAGTTCGACGCCCAGCTGGGGAGAATCCCACATGGTGTGGCAGACCTCTCCTGCCTCGTCCGCTGCTCTCCTCAGCAGTATATTTCTGATCTGCCTGTTCTGCTCCCCACTCTGTCTCTGGTGAAGCCTCTCACCACACCACACCTCTGGCCTGTACCCCAGCTGTATGTATAAATAAATAAATCTTTAAAAAAAAAAAGAGCAATTCTTACTTGGTTATTTTGGAATCTTCATATAAAAGTCTTATAGAGAGAGATATATATATCTCAGAGAGCTATCAATATATAAAAGGACATGGGTTTTTTTTTTTTTTTAAAGATTTATTTTTTATTTATACATACAAGCTGGGGTACAGGCCAGAGGCATGGGGCGGCGAGAGGGTTCACCAGAGACAGAGCGGGTAGCAGAACAGGCAGATCAGAAATACACTGCTGAGGGGAGCAGCGGGCAAGGCAGGAGAGGTCTGCCGCGCCATGTGGGATTCTCCCTGGCCGGGTGTCGAACTCGCGTCGCCGCTGCCGACAGCTCCACAGCGCAGCGCTTAACCGCTGCACCACCGGGGAGGCCCCAGGACATGGGTTTTATGTTAAGTGTCAGGAGTACCTGGAAGGGCTTATATTTTAAAGTTTTTTATGGCTTCTAATACATAGGAGTTTAAGGAGAAAATATTAATAAATAAAAACAGTTTTAACTCAAAAACTGAATTGAGGTAATTTACAGGAAATAATCAGATTCTATAAACAAAAGAATTGATTAAATACATTATGATAGGTTAATGTTCTTGATAACAGCTAACAATTTCTGCCATATACTTACATAGGTATTTACAGTATTAAATAAATCGTTTCTCCAATCTTAGTCATGGAGATATAAATTAGCATATTCAAAGTCACAAAGAAGTTTGGTTCCCAGTTTGGAACCAAAGCTAGTCATAGATTATAACAGTTCTATAAAACGAAACATTATATGGCTTCTACAGATTATGGTGCAAGTATATATTTCTTGAAGCACAAATGTTTTCCCCAAAAAAACAGAACTAATACTGTATTGCACATAGTACAGTACTTTTTATGATCTGCATTCTTTTTATTTTTAAAATACTTTTTTAAAAAAACAAGTTTATCCCACACCATCTCTTCCCAAGGTCAAAGAGAAGCTTATCCCCAGCAATGCTTCGGTGCTTACCTTCCCTCACTTAGATCCTATATGAAATCTACCATGTATTCAAGCTATGAAATCATGAGAAAGGCCCAGGTTTTCCATGTGGAGTTTTATCATTGCTTCTTGTAGCGTGATTTCACAGAACATTGTATCAGATCTCCTGGGAGCCCTCATCATCTGCTGATCCAGGCTAAGAGTAGATCCTTCATGGACACCAAAGCAGTTTTCATCCACTGAGATTCTGGCTCTTGTGTGATACATAGGGGCAGAGGTGTATACTGCTGTCTCTTGTGCACCTACAAATCCCACCTTTCTTCTCATTTCAGACAGCATCTTGTCAGATTGCCCTTACATATGACCAAAGCCTATAACATTTTCCCAATATCTACCACCCCCTACAGAGAATTTTCCTCATCTCACAGGTGCCAGGATTTTGAAATTTCTGCTCAAGTGAAAAGGAAGTCCAGAACTCATAGGCAAAATGTCTGATGGTTTCTTGACAAGGGATTTTAATAAACACATCTTTTGCTAATGAGGTTATAGCTATTCCCCAAAATGACACAAATTCATAAATTTATGAATAATATACCCATTTCTTTAAGTACTGTTATAAAGTAGGTATTTAATAAAAATGTTATTAGTTTTCTTTCCTGATCCTTGTACACAAAGCTTACATGGAACTGAACATTTTCTGCTTTCTTGGAGAACCATCTAATGGGAAGATACTTAGGAGAGAAAAAACGCTTCCTATAAATCTGATAGAGGGCAGCAATGGGCACTAAGACTAGCCAAGGACACTGACCAAATAGTTCATCGGCCACTGTCTGAGTTCTTCACCTGCGCGCGCAATGCAATACTACTCAGATTCAGAAAACAACAACTAATGGGACTTATTTAACAAACCATGGAAAACAAAGAGTTACTGAGGCCACAAATGGCTGTTTACTTCACCTGAAGCAGTGTCCAGTGTTTTAAAGTCTAAACACAAATGTTCCCAAGGTCCCACTGTGGACAGGGAGAATGTGGCAGCCAGACTATAGGCTGGGTTCCAACTCATGAAGACAGCAGAAAGCACAACAGGAGATGCTCACAGAGCTGCTGAGATGTCTCAGCACAGCACCAGACAAGCAACACTCACAGCGGCTCCGGCAGCCGAACGACCCTACAAATGGCCACTCGCATGCAGCTCAGTGAGGTGCTGGGCTCTGGGTCTTCACCTTCCCTGCCAGACTGTAACAGGAGAAAAACCAGGAACAGATTCAGTTGCTTGGCTACTTGCAAAGCCTCTGAACTTTTCCTCTCTGAGATTAGCTGCTGGAGGCCTCTCCACGTCCTTCAGAGGCCTGCAACTGTCTTCTGGAAGATCAGCATGGTTGGGGCAGAAATAGCTGACCCCTGAATCGCTGAAGATCAGAAAATGCTTTAATCCCGGAAGCTGAATCCCGAACACTGAATGCTCAGGCTGCTTCTGCATTTCCTTATATTTGTTATCAGAGACTCCACCCCAAATGCCATACTTTTTCACGTTTTCCCTGGGTCAGTCTGTCTTCACCTTTAACAGTCTTTGACTTCAGCCACACCGCTTACAAATCCATTAATGTAAACAAGGTTTTAGTCATGCAAATGGTACTGGTGGTGATAATTAATGTAGTCAGTTAAATTTTTTAAATAATCACCTTATCAACTCATTTGAATTTACCACTCATTCAAAGGGTATATGGTTCACAGGTATGTGGTGGTGGGAGAATTATGGGGACTATACCTGAGGGGGAGGAAATCAAATATTGTACAAAAAGGAACAGTGATGTAATAAAATAACATATAAATTAATAAAAAATATATTTTTAAAAAGGTATGTAAAGAATGTCCCTGTTTGTGAATCCACATTAATATAAATGCTCAAGGGAGAACATTGTTGTCCAAACACTCAGTAATTCCCAGGTAGTTCAGGTGTTTTAAGAAGTGGAAACTACAAAAGGAATTATAGGGACAAAAACTGTATCTAGAAAATTTTAATGACAATCCCAATATGTTTGATTTCTTTTTTCCCCCCCACCATAGACCACTGTTTTTATTTTATAAATTTTTAAAACAATTGATTAATTTTTAATTGAGATTATATTGGGATATCCCCACCAGGAGATTCTTGACTACGTTCATTTTGGTTTCCTGGCAGACACCTGTTTTTGTTAATTACACCTTGCTAGCCCCAAGTCCCAATCTTTCTTGAGGCCCAGTAGCATTAATATCTTAGGGCTCATAAGACATCTTTACATGGTTATAATACTTACTGTTTAACAGGATTTCAGTTAGCATCTGCTAACCTGGAAGAAAAAGTGTTGTATCTAATTGTAGCAGCAGCAAGGCACAGAGCAGGGTCTCTACGATTCAAGCAGAGCAGTAAAGGAGTCCTGGAGCCCTCGGCGGCTTTTTCAGGTTTTAAGGATTTTTCTATAGCATTTGTAGAGAGGCAACCAGGTGAGGCAGGGCAGGCAGGGGGCTGGAAGCCAGGCGGCTACCAGGCCTCCTAGCCCCCAGCGAATCTTTACTCTTTCCTGGCCTCTCTGCTGCACTCCCCCACGCGGTCCTCTGCCGCCACGCTCTGTTCTCCGCCGATGCACCACGTCCTCTGTGCCTCCTCCCTTATATGTTCAGTCTCTCCAGGCCCAGTTGTGCCCACTCATGCATGCCCATACACTACTTCACATGACCACCACCAGGCATGCGTGTAAGGCCTCATGAGTCTATCATTGATGGGAGAGTGGAAAAACCTGATCACCTCTATTTACCCTACACTAATGCATGTAATCTTTTTTTGGTATAGTAAGGACAATCACCCAGGAACTTTAACTCTTGCTCCCCGACTCTATATTACCCTTCATTTTTCTTTCCTTTTCTCAATTTTTTCCTTCCTCCCTCCATGATAACAATTGTTGTAATTCTAGGATATCTTAATGTACATGTACCTTCCTAAGAATATAATCACAGTCACTACGATTACCAGGAGACCCTTATCAAGTGTCCTTCACCTCTGTTCAACTTTAGCTACACACATCCATCTTGGAATTAAGATTAACAAGTTAACTATGAAGTTTTGATTTCCAACATTATGCTCTTACACCACAACTCACACCTGTCCATGTGCTTTGAACCATTTCTATTGCTTTTGATTTCTTAGTAAATTCTAAGTCCTTAGAAGACTTTGGACTTAGACATTAGAATCAGACAAATTTGGTGTTAAATCCTAGGTCCAAATGAAATAATCCTTCAAATATATTAATGAATCTTCCAACGCGAACATGACCCAGCTGAAAAAAAGGAAAAATACCAACCTCTGAAGTTAAAATGAATATTTGGATAAGTAATGCTTTATACTGTACTGGTACAGAGCAGACATTGACTAGATGTTAACTATGTGATTTTCATATTGCCATTGCTCTTCAGTCCTTCAAAGTTCTCCTGGGTTTTGCTCCTTCCTAGCCAGTAGTGGATATACAAGTTATTGCAATAACTCATATTCTTAACATTCACTCTTTTGAAGTCCAGTTCTAATTATGAGAGAAAAGCGAACACTGAATAAACTTTCCAAACTGTTTTCTTCTTTTCTACTTTTTTCCAAAGAAGATTGAGAGAGGCAACCACTGCATGTTCAAAGTCACTAAATTCAGCTTGGTCTTGATAATTAACATTAAATCTTTTTATTTGATCAGTTCCACTCATCATTGTTCTCAGTTTTGATCTGAAATGTTTACAGCAGTTGACCCTTGAGGAACATAGAATTGAGTGGGAACACTGATTTGGATAAATTGTTTTTTCTATTAGAAGGTCCACATTCATGGATTTACCAACTGGAGATATTGATTGGTTGCATCTGGGGATGCATAACATGGAGCTAATTATCTCAACTAGAAGTGACTCGAGCATTGGTGGAATTCAGTATCCGTGTGGTCTTGAAACCAATCCCCTGTGTTTACCAAGGGACAACTTCAACTAAACTTATTGAAGTCAAAATTTATATGCAGATTTTCAACTGCTGGGGATCAGCAACCCTAACCCTTCTATCCAAGGGACATTCCTTCAGTAGTCCCGTTCATTCCTTCAGGCATTTATCCAAGCAAGCTATCTTACTTTCAGCAAATCAATGCATTAAGATTCACTGGGAACACAGTTTTATCACTGGATCATATTCTATATCCTTTTCATCAGTCATTGAGACTGATGTGTCCATTCTCCCAGTATAGGTCACTATTTTCACTTTTCCAATGAGCCCATCCTTTCTTGTTTCTTCTAGGACTTTCCTGTACTAGCCTCCCACTTTTACTTTTATGTCAACCTTCTTTCTTCTCATAGACTCCTTTCTCTCTGATAGTAAAAATTTAGATAATTCTTACCTTGACATATAAAATAGTTACTTTTGTCTTCCATAACATAATAATTGAATAAAAATGATTTAACTAGCTAGGATTTTTTCATAGATAAAGAAGTACGGGAATAAGGATCTTACCTTACAAAGGAAGTAGAAAGCTCAAAGGTGTCTGATTACCTAACACCATTAATGGTGTCTGACACCATTAAGGAGCTTTCCCAACAGCCCTGATCTAGACAATATTTGGTGGTGATGGTGGTAGTGTGGGGACCTTGGTACTTCTGATTGGTACACAAGTGTAAGTGAAAATTTTGCTGTAACGTAATATTTTCTGGCAGCAACATGTATGGTCCATTGGCCCAATGGATGTTTGAAGTTTACTGAGATAATCACAAACCCAAAAGAACATTCTAGTTGGCAACCTTTCTATGCTGTTGGAAAGGAACAAACACAATTAAGAATATCTAGCAGATACAGACATCAACAGATAGTAATCATTTCAGATCAGTAATTACCCACCACCCCACATGTTCTCACCAATGAAAATAAGAACTCGAAATTGGCAGAAATTAAGTTTTCACCTTTACGAGGGGAATGCTAGAAATTCAATTTGGTTTCAAAGACAAGAATATTTAGTAGGCAAATATTTGTCAGTATCTGACTTTTGAATTGAAAAACATTCCCACTATTTCTTTAAACGGAAATCTCCTGGCAGCTCTGCTGCCTGCCTGTGACTAAGCAGGTGCCTCTCTTTTTCTCCTTTTCCTAATACAAATCTGTACTTTTAAAATGTAAGTAAATAAATAAATAGCAACCTCATAATATCATTCCATGCTTTAAAATATTTTAAATGTTTTCTTATTGTTTGGGGACATAGTTCCATATTCCATATCACTAACAAAGGTAGTAAAACAATGGATTCAGCCAATGAGCTCTGAGTTTAGATTGTGGCCTCATCATTCACACATCTGTGCCCTCATCTCTTTAAACCAGACATTACTTAACTAACCTCTCAGTGTTTACATAAAGTGGGGTGAAAAGAATACTATCTACCTCATAACACTGAGGAGGTTAAGTGAAGCAATCCAATTAAAGTACAGCAAATGGACAGATAATCACTAGTGTGGCTCACCAAACACTTTACATTTTCCTGGAGACAAGATCAAACTGGTCTTCCTCAGTACCTTATACTTAAGTGTGGGCGTGTGATTGCCTTACTTGGGCCAATAAAATACGAGTTAAGGTCATTTGTGTTAACTTCTTGGCAGAAAGTTTAAGAACTAGAGTTCAACTTGACATGCCTTCTCCTTTGCAAAGATGACTGATAATGACCCACAGGAGGTTGCTCCATCTGCAAGAGGGAGATCAGTAAGGAACAGAGTTCCCGTTGACCTAAAATACACATAAAGCAAGGGTGAGGCCTATACTAGTCACTATACATTTGCTTCAAGTCACTATACATTTGGAGAATTTATTACTAGTGCATTAGTGCATGCAACTAGTGCAAAAATGAAAGAAAAATTAACTTTTGCTGCTGTCCTAGTTATCACCTTACACCATACACTCCTACTTCTCTCCTGCCTCTCGCCAACTCCATTTTCCTCCTGTTCATCACCATCATCATTATGCCTTACCTTTTGGTCTCCCTTGCTTCCTCTCCTTGCTTCAGCCTTAGCAGTCTTTGTCTGTTTTCTTGATCACCACATTTTTATTTAAAATTTAAGGTACTAGTGGTAGATATTATTTTGTTTTTCCCTGCTCGGATTTCTTTTTCGCTAATACCATCTAGTTCCTAATGAAAACGTTACTTTCTTTTAATAGCATTCCATGACACTTTGGAATTACTGTTCTAAAGACTTATACAATAAAGTTTTGTTGTTTTTTTCTGCCAAATCTTTGCTCTCAGTTCTTTTTTTCTTGTACAGTGACATCTTCATCCACACTAGTAAAGTCACAAGCTTAGGTGCTGTCTACTTTTCCTTTCTTTTTCTTACCTTAACAACATAATGTCTTGTTAATTCTCTCTGCAAAATGTGTCTTTGTCAAATTTGCTCAGTTATGTTATCCCTAATAAAAGTCAAGCAACCATCATTTCTTCTCGAATCATGACATGATCTCTGTGTATTTGTTCCCCCCTTTCCAACTCTTGACTCAATCCACCCTATTCTTTACATGATAGCTGGAGTTATCTAGAAAAAATTCCAGCAAACCATAAACCTGGTTAAAGTGTTTTCCTCCTAGCTACTTCACTGTTTTTCACATGCCTTTGAATTAAAATCCAAACCCTCTACCACAAGGGTCTATGGTGCTAGATCATGAGTGGTATGGTGTTGGGAGAACTACTGGGACTGAGGGGAGAATGAAACACTGTCCAAAAATGGCAGCAATGTAAGAAAATGAACATTAAAAAAAGATTCTTAGTTTTCAGTTAACCTTAGTTTTAAAACTTAGTTTTAAAACTAAGAACTTAATTCTTAGTTTTCAGTTTTGTCGTTGCCTGTTGGGGACATAGTAGATCTCTTTATGGGTATAAATTTAAAAACTAAATTTAAATAAATTTTAAAACATTGTAAAACTAAAAAAAAAATACACAACCAACAAAATTCTTTACCATAATTGCAGATTTCTACTTCAATCTAACTCCTGACTTTTCTTTAGGGTCATTTACCTATTTGTCTGCAATCTCATCTTTTCTCTTCCCTGAACTGCTAACACCTTTTCCTATCTAAGAACTTACAGGTATAAAATTTACCCTATCTGAATGCTGCTTCCTGTGTACTTCACATGGTTGAAATGTGTGGGCTTCAATGTGTTCTTCTGAAGAAGCCCCACATTCATCTTTACAAGCGGGTACCATGTAACCCCTGCTAAATGTCAATGACTTATTCATATCCTTCATAACTTTTGTCAACACATACACCACACAGAGACACACACACACACACACACACACGCACATACTTGTTTCTTTGTTCATTGTGTTGTCTGAGAAATATACTGTAAGCAGTGAAGATTGGGACCATTTCTATTTTATTGACCAATAAGTTACCAAGTCGTAGAATAAATAAATGTTGGTCACAATTTCAAAGATCATCATATAATTTTTGTAAAGCATTAATTGTTTAGAACAACAATGGAGGAATTTTTAAATTCAGCTCCTCAACATTACTTTTATTACTCATATCACAACATGTCTTCTATCTTACAGAGAATATCACCGCTTCAGATTTAGCCTGGCTGGGTAGCCACCATGCATTCTAGCTCTAGAGAGTGTGGGGATTGAAAACACAATTTAAACTATATTCCAATCTAAAATTTAATCTGTAGCATCTGAAACAGAAAAAAGTACCTGATGTTCCGTGAGTAATTCTCTAAATTTGAAGTTTGAAAACAACATTTTAAAATAGATACATGTGAGATAGACATGAATGGTGCATTTCTATTTCCAAATGTATTATAATGATTTTGGAGAATTAAGAAGTTATTGTTGAATTCCCCTAAGTTCATACATGATTAACCTGTAGATTTTTAGAGCTGCAAGTGACCTTAAAAATTATTTGAGATAAAGCATGATAAATCTGACTATAAATCTAAAATACTGCATTTGTGTGATTGTTTCCATCCACCTTATGCAGCCAGCCATTATCTCACACCTGTGTTACTCCATTGACCTCCCTTCAGCTTCTCTTTAATTAACTTACAACCCTGAGGCCATTTTCTACATGGAAACCAGACTCATCTTTTTAAAGAAAATCTAATGAAATCTCTCCTCCTTTCTTTAAAACTCTTTAAAGCTGCCTCATTGCAGTTAAATTAAAGTAAAAAATACCTACCAAGTCTTATAAAGCCCTTTATAACCTGGCTTGTGGCAGCTTTCCTTAGACACTCTCTCCTCCAAGCTTGCCAGTGAACTCTGCCGCAGACACTCTGACCTCCTTGCGCCTGCGTAAGTGAGCAGCTTCCTCCTTCTACGAGGGTTGTCTTTGTCCAGATATTTGACTGGGTGACTCTTTTTCACCATCAGTCCTACTTTGACATCTATGAAATCTCCTTGGAGATGACTTTTCCAATTACCTGTCTAAAAGAGGTCTGTCCCCTCCATTTCAACCCAGGTACTCCGTTTCCTGAGGGTTTTTGATAATAAACTGAAATTACATTATATAATTATATCCTTAGGTGTTGTCTGTCCACCACACAGAACTCTAGCCCAATGCAAGTAAGGAACTCATCTGTTTTGTTTACCACTATATCTCTTGCTCTTAGAACTTGATCTTACACATAGCAAGCACTCAATAGGTGCCTATGGTCAGTAGAGAGAGATGAAAGGAAGAAAGCAGGACAATTTCACATATGGGGGACATAGCGGTAGATGATTCTCCCATCCAGTTTCCCCACACTTTCTCTCTGCATAGGGAAACGTGGTCAGAAGGAAGAAGTGAGTGGTCTCACAGGTGAAAATGCTTCTCGACTTCTCTACACAGAAAATATCCTGGTTAGCCATACATTAATATTTCTCTCATGTCTTGTGGGATCTGGGCCTTGATGACTGACTCCCTCTCTGTCCTCTTCATAATCAAACTTCATGTGGTCAAAGAATATAAATACACAATTTAGCTTCACTTCAGGAATCAGTAATGATCATTGCCATTGTATTGGTAACAAATAGAATTCTATGAACCAGCTCAGGATCACATACCATTTTTAAGAATTTTTGGGAACATTCTTAATTCATTTTAGCTGTTAGGATGGTAAAAGCTCATGCGGTTCTTCTGCTTGCCAGAGGCCAACAGTTTTCATGGTAGCTTGATGCTGGGAACTATCTGTCAAGTATTAAATAACAGAAAACTATGCATCACCTTCTTGAGTCGGAAAGCACAGATGAAAGTTGCCATTTACCCCTGGGTGTAAGGGAAATGAGAGTGAAATTGTTACAGCAACTTGGTGCTGTTGAGCAAATATGTCTAATCTCTGGAAAATAGAATGCCTCAGGGGGAGCAGATAATAATATTGTCCTGCTTCTTGTTGCCTCCTCCACAACAAACTATTGCAAAGCAGAGGCTTGGAACAGAAGCCCCAGTTAATCAAAACAAAGAGGTGTGCCAAGAACAAAAAGGCAAATCTCTTCAAAGAAGATAACATAAAACAACATGTTAATTGGGTTTGTAAGGACAGGAAACAAAGCCACTTCTTTTTATGGAATAGTGAAATAGTTTCCTTAAACTGGACTGTTGAAAATTATATTTCCATATGTTCTTAATATAAAAACATCCATTGTAAAAAATATAGAACATTTTGAAAATTATATAAAATTCTCAATCTTACCTTACAGAAAGAACAGTTATTAGTACTTTAGTATTTTCTTTCAATTTTTTAATATTGGGGACATTTTTTAAAGCACTCAATATTCTTTCTATGTAGGGTATTTAATACTTCAATGCCCATCTATTCCTTTGTCACATCATGAATTAATTAAGCATTTCTCTGTAGGTGCAGTTTTGTGTATCATTCAGTAGCCTTTTATTAGGTTTCTTTTATTTATACATATACATATATATAGGCAAAAAACAGGAATGAATACATGTTATATACATTTATTAAGTTATAATTTGTGCTTCAGTTTTATTTTCTATGTTGAATTCATTGTAATACTGGGAACAATCTAAGAATATTTCAAATTTACACGATTTAATAGTAATTTCATCATTATATAAAATATGATTTAACCATTTGATTTGTTTCCCATTATAAATAAAACTATTAGAAATTTCTTACACATAAATTCTTGTGTAATTTTCTGTATATAACTTCTATTATGAAGTGCACACACTGCTATTCCTTCTTTGTTTTTTGTGTATATATGCAGATAACTTTCTTGCTTATGCCGTATGCTTACTTTTCAACTAATATTTTGTTCTCACTGAGGCATCACATTTTTTTATTTTGTTCATTTCTATCTTTTAGAACATATATACCAGGCACATACTAAGCCTGCATTTAAAATTTAATTAATTAACTAGTCAATTAATTAATATCTGGATATTGTTTTATTTTTAAGAGGCCATTAAGATAGCAAGTTTATATGTTCATATTTTATAAATAAATTATCAATATTTTATCACAGTAGATGGAATGAGTTGAGGTTTTTAATTCTATTTTTCAGATTGGCCAATTTTATAGCAACTTTTTGTGAATAAGATGAACTTATAATTTAAAATGTCTTTAATTTTTATCATTTTTTTATTTATTAAGACATGTCTGGACTTTGCTTTTGTTTTGTTTCTCTTTATAACTACGTTGCCAGTGAAGTTAGTTTTATAATTGTAGCATTATAATATTTTGTATTACACTATTCTCTCCACATAGTTTTTTCACAGCTGTTTTCTCTATTCTCATCTCTGTATATGCCAAAATATTCTTGATATGCTTTTTATTTAATTGCATTATATTTATGAATGGAATTGGGGTCCTTAACCAGTTTAGAACATGGAGTTTTCCCATTAATATAACTATTATATTCTCATTTATTTATATTCATTAATGCTATTTGTTAGTCCCTTTATCTCAAGGCAATGCATTTTTGTATTGATAATGCAAATTGGAAGTATCTTAGCATATATTTTGTAACCATTTTTTCTATTTTGTTTATAAATTTATCACTGATATGTCTGATAATATTCTGTTGACTTGAGGTGGTTTTTTTTTTAATCATTCTGCTTCTACCTTTGCTGTTTTTATATTTATTTACTTATTCCTTTCTTATTCATAGTTATTGTTTATCTATGTTAATGTAGTTAATGGTAATGACAGGCGGAGAATGACTTCGTGCTTTTTCTGAGGGAGATGGATCCAGCCTTGATTATTATGTCTAAAACTGACCGTTGATTTTGTGCGGTTAAAAAAGTGAGTTTTCCCCATAACTAAATGCTTCATTTAATCATATCTGATTTTTGCTACTTATGGAAATAAATCATCTTACTAAATACATTAATATTAAAATATCTGTCAGCTGCTGAAATAAATCTGTCATTGCAATTTCTTTTATCATAATGCTAGTGTAATTAATTTGCAGTATTCCAACTAGATTTTTTGTATACTTATTTGTGACATTGGACAATAAACATTTTCACAAAGATAGTTCTGTGAAGCAGTATTAAAATAGTAAGTATTCTTAGACAAAAAGATTTTGTGATACAAATATTTATGGGGAACAGATCCGGACGTCTTAAAGGGAAAATTAAGGACTCCCTCTTTCGCGCTCATCTTTCCTGTTGACTGGGTATGGTTCTGTCTCCTAATTACACTCACGTGGTGAGGAAATAAGACCAAAACCAGCTAGTTTCCACTGTTAAAATGAGACAGTGGAGTGAGACATTCTCTGTGGAGCACTTTTTTGGTGGTGTTGGGAGACCCACTGTCTAGAACTCACGGAGGGCAACTTACCTCACAGATCTGCGGCTCTCTGCTGGCGATGACCTCTCCCTACCACGGATCGCCGCAGACGCTGAGTCATCGTGCTCCTCCAAGTACTTAATGCTGCTATGGGCTCCCCTGAGGGTAGAGGGACTTGCTTCTATACTCCGAGACAAGAACCAATTCCCCCTTCTCATGTCTCTCTCTCTTTCCAATTTAGCAACTGGCAGGCAAATTTCTGCCAGAAATAAATTATTTGATTTTCCCCAGGCTTCGAACTTTAACGGGTCATTTATCACAGGACTTACAAAAGTTTACGAATGCTTTCACACTTGGCTTGATATGACACAAAACCGTTCTTTGTTCATCTGAAAAACTAAATAGGACATAATTCTGACAATAGTCTTAAAAAAATTCTCTCTCCTTTCAGAATTCTCATTTTCATAGACAGGAACTGAGTGATAGCTGCTAATGTAGGGTAAAATGGTTTTTAAGTTAAAGTGTCTGTTCCTAAGAGATGATCTAACACTAGCTCTAAGAAGTGGAGGTGCGAGGAACCTACAGCATTTGTCTCACGGACCTTGGTCAAAATTTGGAAAGAGTCACATTTTAAGATCACTTGTATGCATCTATGAAGCTACGTGTATATATACGTATTAACTGTATAATAAATCATTGATATCATCATTCATCTGTAGTTATGCATACATATGTGCAAACATATGTACATGTATGTGTTTGTTATAGGTGTATATCTAAATATATATAGAACATTTTCATACAAAACTGTCTGGTCCTGGAAACTCATTGTGAGTTGTTAAGTAATTTCTTAGTGTGAAGGACTTTTAAAATTGATTTTCCCATAAAAATCCCCATAACTTGAATTTTCCATTTTAAAACCATTTTAGTACATTACGTTTTCCGTGAAAAGTCATAATTTTCATAGCAATAAGCAAAATTCATTTATGTGATTGAATAATTTAAAAAATAGTTATTCTCTTGTTTTCCATGTTATGTAAATCTTATTTTAATTATTTTTTCATAAATTTGCATCTATTTTTTTCAAAGATTTCACTTCACTCTGTTTCTTATTCCAAATACAGCAATTGTTGCCATGACATCACTTCTCTATTTTATAAGGTGGATTAGATTGCTTCTAACTTTCTTAATTGAATTTTGAATTCAGCTCTTCTCTTTATTTAATATTAAATTCATTGAAGATTTTGGGCCTCCCTGGTGGCGCAGCGGTTGAGCACTGTGCTGTGGAGCTGTCGGCAGCACGCGATGCGAGTTCAACGCCCAGCCAGGGAGAATCCCACATGGTGTGGCAGACCTCTCCTGCCTCGCCCGCTGCTCCCCTCAGCAGTGTATTTCTGATCTGCCTGTTCTGCTCCCCACTCTGTCTCTAGTGAACCCTCTTGCCGCCGCATACTTCTGGACTGTACCCCAGCTTGTATGTATAAATAAATAAATCTTTAAAAAAAATAAATTCATTGAAGAGTTTGAGGATACCAGAGGGTACAGCTTTGACTGGTTTTAAATATTTTTTTGCCTTGCATTTTATTTTCTAAATTTCACGTAGCCAAAACTTTTAATTCCTGTCACATAATTTATGAAAGCAGAATTATTTTTGTTTGCTTTCTAACATCAACATTTCCTTTTTGTTAATTTCTTTTTTAATTTTGAAGGAAGTAACATCTTAGAGGAAGAATAGGAAACTAGATAGCTACTGGGACAGATTTTTACATAATAATTCTGTTTATTAATTATGTCAGATTTCAGTCCTTCTTTCTTCTTTTAAAATAATTTTCTTTACTTTCTTCCTTATATAATATTTGCTTTTTTATTGATTCTCAGCCATTACCCATAATCTTCTATCTCATTTTGAGGCATAAATTTTCCTGTTATTTTGATATCACAACTGATAATACCTAAATTCCAACATTGAAAGAATATCATTTCAAAATAAACTTCTGGATATTGATTGTGAAGTGTTGGATCTTTATTCATGCTTACAACAGCCTTCTGAATGTTCCTGCGGAGATATTTTATGATCTCTCTGCCTTGATGTGCAGAAGCACCTCTAGAGTTTGTGTCTGCCTAATAATGGTTGGTGTGAGGGAGGATGAAAAATCTTGTTTATTTCTTCTATTGACCACTTTCTATTCCACAAAATCTCCTTCCAGTTCTCAGGCTTAAGGGAAAACTGACTTTATTTTTTATTTTATTTTAAAAATGATTTATTTAATTTATTTATGCATGCAAGAGCCAGGGCATAGGCCCGAGGTGCGGAAAGTGAGAGAATGGATTCACCAGAGAGAGGGTAGGGGAGCAGAACAGGTGGAGCTACTGAAATACTCTGCCAAGGAGCAGTGGGTGAGACAGGAGAGGTCTGCTGTGCAATGTGGTTCAGCTCCCTGGCTGGGGATTGGACTCAGGCCGCGGTGGCTGGTAATAATTTGATAGTGCTGAGGCTATCCCTATGCCACCGGGGAGGCTTTGAATTTAATTTATAATAACATTTCAGTAATGTGACATTTTGAAGTAAAAGGACAGGAAAGTACAGCCATATACAGCACATCTGTATTCTTGAGACAGATGATCTGGGGACCACCACTGAATTATCCTTTTGTCATCAGTAGAGATAGTATGTGTAGCCCAGGCCAAGGATATGGTCCTTCTGACCTTCTTTCTGGCACCCTGCTTGTCATATTTCAGAAAAGTAATGGGGGAGCCTACGAACTGAGCACAGGCTTTGTATGTGAGAATTTCAAATACTCTATAAAATTGGGTGAATATTGTCCCATTCATTAGTTCTAAGGATCTGACCTCATGTCTGGTACTTGTTATATTCAATCTCTAGGGTTGAGATCATCCTTATTTAACCTTGGAGATTTTATTCTATTATGAACATAGGAACTATAGCTATCAGAAATTT
>PVIJ01018248.1:0-26881 GCA_004024925.1 Scalopus aquaticus | reverse complement strand
CGTGACCCCTGGCCCCCTGGTTCCCTGGGGCTCCCCAGCCCCCTGGTGCCCCCTGGCTCCCTTCGGACTTCTGAGCCTCTGAGAGCTCACTGAGCCTGTCTCATCTCTTCACTGTGGGGCAACAGCACAGTCCAGGTGTCTGTGACATCACAATGATACGCTGATCGCTGTCCCCATGGCCATTGGCTGAGGGGTCACCATGGCCGGGGCAGTCCCAGCAAAGATGGCAAGGAGATGCTGGCGTGACCCCAGAGCGACGCCAGCAGCTTGCAAAGGGAGGCCCCCACACGCTCGCGGAGTGTCAGCTCCTGGACCGCCGGCCCGCTGGGAAGACAGCTGGCCACACCGTCAGCAGGCGGGAGTCAGCGGGGTTCAGCACGGACGTCGTCTCGTGTGGTTTCTCTACGGGCTGAGCAGCGGGAAGGCAAGTGGACTGTCCCTTTCCCCCACACGGAAAGGCGAGGCCCCCGGGGCTCTGTCAGCTGCCGGCCCGGCTCCCTGCGGCAAAGACTCTGAGCCAGCTCCCACTGGACGGCGGCCTCTACATGGAGCCTCCACTGGGGAGTGCCCCACCCGCCCAGGCAGACCTGGGTCCAGAGCACTGAGGCAGAAGGAGCCTGCTCCCCGGTGCGAGGTGGAGGCGCAGGAAGGCCACAGCCCAGGGCGCTGTCCGGCGCGGCGTCCTCCTGGAGCCCGAGAGCCTGGCACTGGCTGGTTCGCCCCCATGAGACCCGCATCCCCCAGTGGCTGGAAGGCATGTCCTACTCCGGGCTGGTGGTGTGGGGTGTGGACACACTGTCCCGAGCTGGTCCTCGCCCACGGGCGCCCGGGGCCCAAGTCGCAGGACAGAGATGCACACACAAGGGCCCCGCGCTCAGGCAGATGCGCGGGGCTGCGTCCACAGAGCATCCAGGAGCACCAGGGCTGGGCACACGCCACACGCTGCCCACAGAGGTGCCCGTGGCATCTCACAGTACCTGGGTGCGTCCAGACAGGAGGGCTTTAATAGAATGGAGAAGAGATCGTGTCATTTCGGCCAGGGTTCAAAAAAGCCTTGGCACCTACTGAACATTGAAGTACACTGCCACAGCTTCATCCAAACATGCTGATTTTCAGTGGTTTTAAAGGTGAGTGGGCATGTAAAAAACAGCTCCAAGTCTGTCCACCCCGCCAGCTCCGGGTGGACGTGGCCGCCTCCTCTGCACTGTCCGCACCTGCAGGTGCATTCTGGGGCTGCGCTCCAGCGTGATGAGTAGGGCCGAGCCCGCCAGCAGCCCGAAGGACAGCAATGAGAGATTTCTCTCCCGAGGGAGACATTCCTCTTCCTCGTCTGGAAGTGAGAGTGGGACAGCCCTCTTTGTGGCTTTTGCAGATGACGCCTCTCGGTCATAACTAAAATATCTAAGTGGAAATACTAAGCAAAGTCTGGTTACCACCAAATGGTTTTCTACGCCATTTCTCTGGTATCAACTTTGGCGTTTGAAATATTTTTAACCGTCAAGTCAAAGTGGTCTATGATTCAGTCATTTGACAATTACCAGGAAGCTCTTGGCCAGCCACGGCCTGGCATGGGCAGTCAGGAGCTGGAACTTATGGTCAGGGTGCCGCGTTCTGGCTACACCACAAAGGACTGTTCTAAGAGTTCGCCATTACTGTTGTTTAATATTTAGCTTTGACTTTTTACTTTTGGTTTATATCTTCACATACCCTCACTCAGGGAAAAGGAGAATACAGCTACCTAGTAATATGAAAATAAAAGAAAAACAAAACACTGCAGATAATTTTGACACAAAGAAAGTGAACATCTCTCCCCCACACATTAGGAATTTAAATTTAAATTTAAAAATTCAGTATTCATAAAAGCATTTGAGAAGTGCAGACAGGAGAAAGAAATAACTCTCAAGATGTTCACAGACGTTTAAGGACAGTGGCCGCCACCTGAGCGGTCCCCGCCGACCAGGAGGCGCAGTCCTGCAGTCCTCTGCGCGCCCAGCTGTGCTTGCCCTTCCCACCCCACGTGGGGCTGCGGAGCAGATGGTGCCCCTGCCTGGGGAACCCGAGGGTGGCAGGGGCGGCGGCTGCCCAAGCTTCTGGCCGTGTGTTTCCATTGTAAGGCCGCAGGCCCTGAAGCCCGGAACCCAGCGAGGACTTTGCCGCTCAGCAAAGTGGAAGGAAGCAGCGTGTGCCCCAAGGGCGGTCTGGCGCGAAGGGAGAGACCCACCCAGCCGCAGTCCCCTCCCGCGCCCTCGGCACATTCTCTGGAGCACACAGCAGGGCTGCCGCTCATGGGGAGGGGCGTGAGCTCTGCTTTCCCTCTGGCCCTGCAGAGCCCTCCCTGCTCAAGGCAGCTGCACACACCCAGGCCCCATGTGCGCGTGGAGTGTGAGGCTGGTCCTGGGGCAGCGCTCGGCAGGGGAGGGCGGGCGGCAGCGGGGCCTCAAGCCCTTGCTCGCCAGGCCGCGCCCCCACAGCCGCCCCAGAGCAGGGCGCGGGACCCAGATGGCCCTCCCAGCACGGGCAGTGCTCCCGCTGCGCAAAGGGCGCAGCGCTGCCCTCAGGCGTCCACCGCCTGCCCAGAGCCCAGAACCAGTGCGGCAGGCATGTGGGCGCCAGGGAGGCTGAGCAGTGCCCAGGCTGCGCTCTGTGACACGCCCGCGGGCAGCCCCGCACAGAGAAGCCACAGCTCCCTCTGGAAACAGAGGCTGGAGCGGCCCCTCTGGGGGTTGCTGTGGGCCTCCTCCAGGAGTCCACAGCCCCGGCAGGCAAGCGAGCTGGCAGGCAGTGCTGCTCCGTTTGGCACCTTCCCCCATCTGTGATCCTGGGACTCCTCCTCTGGCGAGATTTCTCCCAAGTGCTCCAAAGACTGTTCTTCCGTTTTAGGGAATCAGAGACTCCTGGGAAGTCAGGGAATCAGAATCCCAGAGGTGTGGACCTGGTCCCCACGCAGAGGGCAGGACAGGTGCGAACACATCTGGAACACCCACGGAGACATGGGCTTTGACCCGGTCGGAGGCCACAGCGCCAAACCCTGGAGCCCGAGGCCTTCGCGCCACACGCAGACCGCGGCCGACCTTCTGTGACTGTATCAGTCTGTTCCCACTTCAGATGTGCCCAGGACGCGGGGACACAAAAGCCAGTGCCCTCAGGGCTGCTCTGAGGCGCGGGGCATCTCTGGGGCGTCGTCTCAGCCCTGGGGCCTCGGGCGGCTCACCCTGAGCTAGTGCCCACAGGGACCATCTACAGCAAGCCTGATGCTGAGAAACAGTCACCCCACAAGGCAGCCTGAGGCCCCGATGCTGGGCTGCCCCACCCGGCCTCCCCAGATGGAAGGGGGTCCCCAAACGCGGAGCAAGAGCCCACGAGGCCCAATGTCCCCTCAGTGCGGATGCCCCTTGTTGCCCGCTGCCCACCGCCTGCTGCAGGCCACTTAAAGAAAATTTCAGTGTCAACCTGATGCTGTTTGTTTAAAAAAAACACTGAAAAATGTGGAAATTTGAGAAAGGAAATTTTGAGTAAATTCCTTGCACACATTCATTTACGATAGCACTCACTCAGGCACATGGCAGACTCAGACACACACAGGCTCCATGTCCTTTGGGCAAGCTCTGGGTGCTGCCCTCAGCGGCTGAGGCCCCCACCTAGGTCTCTGCGCCCTGCCACCGCCGCCCTGCCCCCATGGGGACACGATGTCCCCACTGTCAGCAGGCAGGGAGGGAGGGAGGGAGGGAGGGAGGGAGGGAAGAAGGTGGGTAATCAGGTAGGCAGGCATGGAGGCAGCTAGGCAGGCAGGCAGGTGAAGGGTGCAGAACCAGTGGCCAGAAGACCAGAAGAGGGGCTGGAAGCAGACGGGCCCCAGTTCTGGCGGGGAGCTGCCGGGCACCCACCAGCCACCCCCGCTTCTTGGGAACTGCGAGTGGGAATGGGTCAGTGGGGAAACGCCTCACGAGCATGGCCACAGACTGGCATGCTCAGAGCATGCACGCCATGCTAAAGTGCACCTGCACACACGTGCCCACACTACAAGACCCTTGTGCACTCACACGCACATGCACGCACACACGCTCACACTCGCACATGCTCACACTCTCGTGCACACTCATGAATGTGCACACACGCACACCCAGTGCACACTGACACACGGCACGCACCCTCACACACACAGATCAGCTGCTGTGGACAGCGCGCAGGATGCCATGCCAGCAGCTGGGCGGCCCCGTGGTCAGCACCCAGAACCTCCTGCCGGGTCTGTCAGAGCAGAGTCCTCTCTGGGCCGTCTCAAGGGACATTACTGCTGGCCCAGGCACCCGAGGGGCAGGAGCCGGGGAGGGCCCAGCACCCGGCACCAGCACTCACCACCCACAGGCCCCGGGAGCCCCACAAAGCCGCCCTGAGCCCCCACCTATGGGAGAAGAGGACAGCGGTGCCCTCAGCGCCGGGCCCGGAGGCCGCTGGCCTCATACAACCCTGTCTGAGTGCTGGAGATGGGGCTGGGCCCCACAGCGGCGCTGGCGAAGGGGTGGGTGGCCCTGCTGTGTCTCATCACACCGGGCGTCCCGTTCAAAATTTGTTCCGTTCACAATAATATCACAAACAACTTAAATACGCCGCTTAGAGAACCTGTAAATAACCACTTCCACAGCACGACCTGGAACACTTGATAACTTACTTAATCCCCCGGTTTCTAAGGGACAGCACCTTGGCAACAGCGAGCCCTAGTGTCAGGAGCTGCTGAAGCTCGGCCCCTGCGGCGCTGGAGCTGAAGCTGAGGCTCGGGACCCCAGACCCCGGCCCGGGCTGAGCTAGGCCTACACACGGGCCAGCTCCTGGAGCATGGCAGGGCGCTGCCGAGGGCAGGCACAGGGGTCTTGTGAATGCTGCTGAGATGAATAAAGGCCACCAGGGCCGATTTGAAGAAATGTTCTAACCACACGCCTTCACAAGAGTGTCAGTCCGCAGACGGCCCAGGGATGGACCTAAGAACCCTCCAGACAAGCCCTGAAAGCGAAAAAACACAGGAGGTGTGTTCCCGGGAACACAGGAGAAGCGGTTCTGCACAAAGGCTGAGGAGGCAGGGCCTTGGGGCCGGGCCTGGCCGGGGCCTCTGCGAGCCCCACAGCTCAGGCAGCCCCCGGGGTGGGCCGAGGGCCTGTGGGGGAGCCTCGCGACTGGTGCGGGCCTCACAGACGGCGAGACGGGTCTCAGCCAGACAGGCCGCACCCACAGCGCCAGTGGTGTTCCCCTGGGAGCAGCAGAAGGACGTGCGGCAGGGTCACGCGTCAGAGACCAGGAGGACATCAGCGTCCGCCGGCCCCAAAGCCGCTGGAGATTCGGCTCCCTGCTGCCTACGGCCAGAGCCGCCCGCCGTGGGGAGGGGCTCAGGTCACCGCATCTCCCGGCGCCGGGGACCGACACTAGGTGCCCCAACACACAAGCGCACGCGCAGGGCAGCCTCAAGGGAGCCCCCCGGGGCGAAGCTGCCGAGAGCAGACACCAAGGGGCAGAGTCCACTTAAAACCTGGGAGTCTGACCCCCGAACTCACCTGGAAATCGGGAGAAGAAATGCCTTTGAAATTGCTCAGTCATGGGGCCCTACGTGAAACACGTCACGTGAATATAAAAACAAATGGGAAGAGTTGAAAAATATTTGTAAGATTTTAATTATGGGGCAAATTATTTAAACAAATTTACCTACCAACTTTTAAATTAAGTGTGGAGATAACGAGAAAAAGTCTGGCTTCCCTTGAACCTGCTCTGCTAACGCACGCTGACTAGCACATAAACATGAGTGCGGAGAAGTTCAACTCCTAACGGAGCATCCCTAAGCCGAGAACATCTCCACAGCGAAGAAGGAGCCAGGGCAGCAACAGGCGCAGGGAGCCTGACGCGTGGCAGCAGCTGCCCGGACGCTAGCAGACCGCCCGCTCACCCCCAGGCCGCATCTCTGACCTTCCAATGCAGTGGCGGAAGAGGCCGGAGGCACGAGATGGGCTCGCACGCGGCCCTGGGTGACCAAGCTCACTGTGCCAAGCCCGTAACAAACACAGCCAGTGATGCTTTAAAGCCCTTTCACTGTCACGCCAGGGACAGCTGCGTGTGCCCTGGCCCTCCAGGGCCGCCCCTCACACCGGCACTCACACCCGTTTCCGATCCCGAGGGGAAGAAACAAGTCGCTCTCGTGAGCACAGAAAACCGATGGGGACGGGGATGGGGACGGCCAGCGCCGGGCGTCGCCGCGACCTAAGGGTGCTCCACTCGGGGGTGAGGGGGCCCCGTCTCCCTCCACGCAGTTGGCTCTGCACCCCTAGGCCGGCGGCGCCCGTCGGTGATCGGGGGCCGTCGCTGCTGCTGGGTGGGGAGAAAGACACAGAAGTACAAACGCACGCGCGTGTACTGTGTGAGAGTCCGCACGGCCGAATGGGGCGACGTGGTTTCCGGGTGAACTCGGCAAGTGGAGGCGAGAGGAGACAGGGACTCGGAGAAGGGCCTGGACAGAGAAGGGGGAGGGAGAGAACCCTGGAAAAGCCCAACGAACTCTCGCGCTCTTGTAGCCTGTGCCGTGCGGCGTCGCTCAGGCTTCCTCGCGCTCATCCCCTGTGGAATCCAGTTGCAGACCGGCGTGCGCGTGCATGTGCATTTCTGCTCATTCACTAGCGGTCCAGTGCAGAGCCACGATGGCGGGTGAATATCCAGACACAGATGCCGCTGACCCTGGTGGTGAAGCCAGGGGAGGGCGTGGAGGGAGGCGCTGCCTTGGGTGCCCGAAACGCACCCAAGACCCCGCGGAGACCCCTCTGAGACCCCGAGACCCCGGGGCGGCCGCCTTCCCCGCCAGCACACGGTACTCGGCAACCCTGAAGGGAGCCCAGGCGTCCTGCTCGTTCGGGACGTGGCCGCGCTCCTGAAACCACGGTGTTCTTCAAGGGCCATAGGTGAGCAACCAGACTTGGCTTCTGCTCCCAGCGAGTCTCAAAGTCACCTTGTTTCCCCCTAGCCCGTTTCATGTGCCGAGGGCCTGGGTACGCTGTGTGGGTGGGTCTGACAGCAACTTGCGGCTCCGCGCTCCAGCAGGGAGGCCGCGCTGCACTCCAGCGTGCACCCCAATTTCACTGCACAGCGTCTGTGTTATTAGGACAAATGTGTTTCCTGCGCCAGGGCCTGCTCTGCGCCTGGCCCTCACCCGGGATGCAGTAATTTAGCTCTCGTGCAGGGAGACACATGAGCCTAGCAGGGCGCCAGGGGAGCGTGGCGAGGAGCGTGTGCCGCTGCTAAGAGCGCCTGTCTCTGAGTGACATGGCGGCGCAGCGCTGCAGTCCCTGCAGATGCCCCCCATGCGGCCGAGGGAGACAGTCCGGAATCTGGCGGTGACTGTGACGTGAGAACCAAACGCTTACCTGAGCCAGCGGGATGATGATTTCAGCTCCTCCTCAGCTGAGCCCAAGTCTCCGAGGTCAAGGTCAGCGGGGCACAGTGCAGACTCTGTGCCTGGTGCACCAGAGAGGGGGCTGCTCCCCCACCCGCTGCCCCCCCCACTGCCCCACCCGGCCTCCTGCTCCTCCTACCCCACACCCCCAGCGTCCTGCTCAACCTTCACATCCCACAGGGCCACCCAAAGGGAGGCCGGAGGATGAGGGCAGGTCGCTGCCTGTCCACACCCTGCTCCCTCCGCAGCCCGGCGGTCTCCCACTCGCTGGGGCTGTCCCCACACCTGCCGGGAGGCCCCTCAGACACTTGTGTCGTGCCCTGGGCGGCCGCCTTTCCCACAGACTAGCCGGGCCGGGTGCAGCTCCGAGGGGTTGCGTGCTGAGGGGACAGGGCCTGGGGCACATGCTCACCACACTGTCCTCACTGGGGGCCAGGAGACCACAGGCCACTCCTGCTGCCTCCCAGCAGCTCCTGGGACGTCCCACCGGCTGCCCACGAGCACTGAGCCCCAAGTGTGCTGCGTGGGTGGCCGCGGCTGGGCGCTGAGGAGGGGCAGCTCGCAGGGCTTGGCTTTAATTATCTTTGACCTGAAGAGCCCCTTGCCGAGCGGCCTCACCCTGGGGAACCGCGGCCGTTAATCGGCTTCTCTCCTGAAAAGCCCCGCGAAGACGCCAGGCAGGCTGGGGGAGGTGGGATTTCATGCTGGTGAACTCAGATGAGAAAATAAACCCGCTCTCCGCTTGGCGGATGCAGCTGGGCTCGTCGCCACCAGGGAGGCCGGCGGAAGAGAGCCCGCAGTGCTGGCTCTTCACTGCCCCCCACCTTCTCCCAGCTCGAGCACAGACTTCCAGCCCAAGCCCCAGGGCACCCCCGTCTGACTCAGCAGGATGCGGGAAACCTGAGGGACTCTGCGCCTGCTGCGGCTCTGCCCCAGGGCGGCCTCGGATAGTGCGTGGCCGTGCCTCTCCTGTCCCGAGTCAGCAGGAAGCAGCAGCGCGGACAGCACAGTGGACGCTCAGTCGCCGCCGCGACTCCAGTCTGGGCCAGTCAGGCGCCAGTCCCGAGGATCCCCCAAGGCCCTGGGTTTCCAAGCCAGGAGGCACTCGGGGCACCCGGCCACTCCCACGCATGATCGGGGCTCACCCCTGGTCACCAGCGAGACCCAGGGCACAGCGGCGGCTCTCACCGGAATGAGCAGTGGATCTGAAATAAAGACGGTCATGCCCAAGGCGCCCTCGAGGAAAGACAAGCAGAAGCAGCTCGGCCAGCGCCCGTGGAGCGTGGAGCGCAGTGCAGCGCCTGAACCCCGGTGGCGGCCACTGTCTCTCCCTCAAGCTGCTGGGCCTAGCAGGAGAGATGCGGGCACTATCATCTCAGCCTCCTCCAGCAAGTCTGTAAGAGTCACGTTGTGGAATGTGGAATGAGTCTTTAGTTACTGTAGACTTAGGTATCTGGGGAAAAAATTGAAAAATGGGTGCCTTAATCACTGCCATTTTATCTTTTAGAACACACTTACAGCTACAAGGGGCTGCTACTCACTCAACGTCAGAAACAGTCCAGTTCCAACTGGGCTCCACATGACCCTTGAAATTACTGAAAACCCCTCATTGCGTGGGCAGGGCCTCTGGTCTGTGAGTGGTGATATCGCGGCGCCAGCCCCTTCCTGGTGCTTTCTGTGGCCAGTGTTTGATGTATTACACAGCGATGACAAGTTTTATTGCCATTACCTCCAGGAAAATTTTCTGACACACTCGATTTCCCAGCAGACTTATTCCAGCCAGACCCACACGCACGCACCTCCTTGCTGGAGTCTTCTAATGCCAGAAACTCAGTATGGAACATTAATATCACGGATGAGGATTTACTCGTTTAAATATGGGCTGGACATTACTATCCATAAGGGAAGTGCTCATTCCTTGTGATTCTCCTGGGATTAATCATGAAGAAGAGCTCCTGGTCCACAGCTTCTTCTGAATTTTGAGAGACAGACGTAGTTCTGGGTAGGCTGAGAGGAGGTGTGAGGTGAGGACACTCGATTTTTATAATGTCCTCTACTTACTTTGCTTTTTTAAAAAATTTATTTATGCATATAAGCTGGGGTACAGACCAGAGGCATGGGGCATCAAGAGGGTTAACCAGAGAGATTGGGGAGCCAGAAAAGGCAGGTCAGAAATACACTGCTGAGGGGAGCAGCGGGCGAGGCACGGGAGGTCTGCTGCACCATGTGGGAATCTCCCTGGCCAGGCGTCGAACTCGCGTCGCCATTGCTGACAGCTCCACAGCGCAGCACCTGACCACTGTGCCACCAGGGAGGCCCAACTTAATTTGATTTTAAGTGAGAAATGAGAAGTAAGAGAAGGAAAGAGAAATGACAGGCAACGAGGAGGGGGAGCAAAGTCTGTCTTGGCCCCAGGGTCAAAAGCCACATAAGCTCGCCTGCAAGGTGAGCAGGAGAGCCTAAAAAGCGACCCTAAGCACACACCCCAAGGTGTTGCAAACATGTTAGTCACTGCCCTCAGCTCCCTCGGGAAATTCTGGATTATTTTGTAGCTAGAAAATGGAAGAACTAATGTTAAGCTTGAGAACTGTAGATGAAGCAAATCGTATTAAGCTCCAATTATACTGCATTTTCGTGGAACAGGTAAACAAAGTTTTAGGCCCTGATTGATTGCAGGATGATAGTAAAATGGTGCATGAGTATCAGTTAAGAAGATTAATTATTTTTCAGAAGAACCTCCACATCCTGCCTCCCAGGGCACCTCAGTGCCCTGCTCTCTGGCCAGGCCCTCCTGTCAGCGGCAGGTAGACGACGCCAGGCCCTGCCACAGCACCCTCCCCAGGGCCGTGGCTGTCACCCATGGGAGGACCCGGGTGGTATCAAGGCCCCAGGCTTGGCATCCACCTGGGTCCGGGTGTAACGGGGGCTGCAGCCCAAGGCGGATCCTCGTGTCCTCCCGCCTCCCGTCCCACCTCCCTCTTCCGCCCCCAGCGTCCTCGTGCCACTGTCCTGCCTCCTGTCCTTAAACTTCTCCCTGACCGCACCTGCCAGCACACATGGGCCCCTCAGCCCCCACAGGAGCCCATGGGGTGGCGCCTCCCTGGTGACCAAGGGCTGAATCTCAGCTGTCACCTTGAGGCCTGAGTCCACCCTGGCCAGGGGCTGACCACAGGGCACAGCACACCCCTCCTGTCTTCCTGCTGCCCCCTCAGCAGTGTGTTTCAGTGGATCCACCTGTTCTTCTCCCCGCTCTGTCTCTGGGGAGTTCTCTCACCCCCCACGTCTGGCCTGCATCCCAGCTCTTCTAACCCAAAACAAACACATATGGAGAGATACATATGTGCACATTACACATGTGTGCATGAAGACTCAACCCAGGATGTGAGGAGGAGTGGGAGAGCCCAGCTCCTAGCTGCAGGCACAAGACCTCGCTGGCCCCTTGCACCCTGTTCTTCCTCCAGGCACCCCCAGGCCGCCCCGGCCTCCCCAGCCCCCGCCAAGCAGCGCTGCGCCCTTCGGCTTCCTCCAGAGGAGTTTTGGGGGTTGCCGGGAGATGCGTGGAGTCAGGTGTCAAGAGCAGGGGCTGCAGCCTCTCCCGGGGTGCACCAGGGTGGAGTGATGCAGGGACCCCCGAAGGGCCTGCGGCACTGAGCCGGCCTCTGGGGCTCCCCAGGCCCCTGTGTTACCGGAACCAAGCTGCCTTAGCAGCTTGGGTGCCTGCCTGATGGGTCGGTCCAATCAGGATTGAACATGGTCCAATCAGGCTTATGGATGGTACTCTGGGAGAGGATATAAGCCAGGACTGGAGGGACTGAAGAGAGAAAAAAGAAGGAGAAAAAGAAAGGGAAAAAAGGAGAAAAGATTGAAGAGAGGAAAAAAAGTCAAGGAAGGAAAAGATTGGACCGAAGAGAGGAAAAAGATTGGACCGAAGGAAGGAGGAAAAAAGGAGGAAAAGATTGGACCGAAGAAAGGAAAAAGAAGGAGAAGAAGAGGAAAAGAAGGAGAGGAAAAAGATTGAACCGAAGAGGGGGAAAGATTGAACCGAACAGGGGAAGACACGACATGACCAGCCCCCAGGAGAAAGACGACGGTTCCAGACTCCGAAGAGAGAAGAGAGAAGTCAGTTCCTGGCCTCTGAGAAGAGAAGAAAGAAGAAAAGAAGCACCAGCAGCCGCCCTCCGAAGAGGAAGAGAAGCCGAAGGACTCTGAAGAGACTGGGCCTCCGGTCCTGTCTCTGACATAGCCTGAAAGGAGCCCCTGAGGCCCTGCGCCTGGTGTCTCAGAGGCCTGTTTGTTGGTCTAACCCAGCACCTCCCAAGGAGCTGCCGTCCCTGCTGCGTTCTGGGTGAGGCGGCCGCCACCTGAGGCTGCAGTGAGCTCTCTGTTTCCCCCGTTTGTACAGTAAACCCCATGTTTGCTGTTGTTGTTCCGGCAGCCTGAAGTCTCCTGCAATTGTGTGCGTGGGTGAGAACCCACAGGCAGTGACCTGTCCTCTCATCAGGCACTGTCCTTTGTTGTATTTGGCCTTTTGGCCTTTTGGGGCATTTTGGTGGCTCTTGCTGCAGAGCCTGGGCATGTAAGGCCCGTTCTGCCTGATTTCAGTTGGCGACCACGAAGGGAAGAGACACCCCTTCTTCCCGATTTCACCTGCATCAGGGGGCAGCAGCCCGCAGGACAGGGAGGCGCGGCTTTGGGGTCACAGGGGCACAGGACACCTCTCAGGCAGCGGGGACCCTTCAAAGGGAGGTGGGGGCAGCGGCGCGACCCCTCTTCCCCGGGACTCTCTGGCTCCAGGCCAGGGAGCAGGGCAGGTGGCACACAATGCCTCAGGGCCACCTACTGCTGCCGCTCATGGGGCGGGAGGGCGAGGGACCGTGCTCAGGTCCTGGTCCGGGCGCCTCAGGGTCCTCGGGTTCCTGGGTGCTTTGGGGGCCCCGGGGTCCTTGGGGTCCTGGGCCACCTCGGAGGCTCCAGCGCCACAGAGTCCTGGCGCCTCTCGGGGCGGGTCGGCATCACAGGTCTGGGGCGCGCTCCCTCCAGTGCTCGCAACCCCTCCCGGGCAGCGCCCCCTCTTGCCCTCGAGTGGCTACGTGGCGGTTCTGAGGCGCAGCCAGCAGCTGCAGCAATGTGATGCACTGTGGCCCGCGGTGTCTTGAGGCGCGTTTGCCCCGCTCGGCAACAGTGGGCACCGCTGGGAGGGCAGCAGCCGCCCGCGTGGGGAACCTGCCTGCAGCCGGCTTCTCCAGCCGGGCTCGGGCTGGAGCGGCTGGGTCACAACAGCGGCCTTGATGTGGCGCCAGATGCTCTGGTTTCTCGAACTCAGGCCCTGAGAGCCCATCCAGGCGCCAGTGTTGGGGGCCGCGCATGTCATCACAGAGGGAGTGGCGCCGTGTTCCAGCCGGACCGCGGAGTGCGCGCCCTCACAGGGAGCAGAAAGGCACCCCCCCCCCGTCAGGGCCCTAGGAGGCCATTGCGCGTGCGGGGGTGTTGGTCCCCAGCCGGAGCGCCCCCAGCACTGCTCCTGTGCAGCCCGTTATACCCCGCTTTAGTCCGAGCAGGGACTCGCTGATGAGCGTCCAGTTAGGAGAACTCTGACTGTATCGGGGAAGCGCCTGTTCACGAGAGAGGCCCCTGCGGACGGCTGACTCCAGGGACCTCGCTCTTTAAAGGCAGGGTGTTCTCGAGTAACCTGCTCTGCCCCACCCCCCCTTCTGTCCACTCTTGGGACCAGTCTGGACAAGGCAGGTCCGGGACACTCTGTCTGCTTGCTGCCAGCGATCCCTCGAACTGGCCAGGGGGTGGCATTCCTCATGCCTGGCCCAGCAGTGACCCCGGCCGCTGGGCTGGGGGCTGGCCCGGCTGGAGGACACCTGCCTCCCGGCAGCCATGTGGCTGCAAGCCCCATTCAGCATTTGAATCCGGATTTCAACACTGACTCTATAGACCCTACAGGCAAACTTCTGGAAGCTCAGTTCCTTGACCTCTAAAACAAACGCGACAAAATTTACCTCCCAACATTTTCGTAAAGAGGAAATGGGGGTGTGACTGACCCGCACGGACCTAATGGAGGACAGTGATTTTTTGCTATCACAGAGCACCTGAGTGAACATCCCCTTATTATGAGATACTTTGGACGTAAGAGAAGACATTAGGGATGACGCTTTTCCAGTGTAGAGTTTATAAAAATAAATATTTGAGTGGAAATAAATGCCTCTAAAGATCCGTGAAACAAAAGAAAAAGCCAGATTTCTGAATCCCATGGGTATGTCTTAAAAATCAGATACACTAATCAACAATGTGTGAAGGGACTTATGAAACAGACTGTATTTTTCTGGGACAGTAACTTTGTCTATGAATTATTTATGAGGAGAATGAAGTAGAAACAAAAGAAATATGAAAGCGTAAGGCTTGCCTCATCAGTCACAGTCCTCAGAACCTCAGCAATGAGGTTATAAGGTCCGGACCTGCTGGGCCTGTCCCCGGCGATGCAGGGGCTGGTGTGAGGCTAGAGTGCACAGTATGATCTAGCCCCGGGAGCTGCTAAGGGCTGTGCAGAGTTCCCCAATTGTGGCTTCTGCTCCTGCAGGGGCAAAGTTTAAAAGTTAGGTTAAAATAGGGCCCTTCCTCGGGGCGCAGGGCTCAGTCTCAACACTTTGAAGCTATCACAGCCACTGCAGCACGAGCTCGATCCCCGGCCAGGGAGTTTCCCACAGGGCACAGCAGACCCCTCCTGTCTCCCCGCTGCTCCCCTCAGCAGTGGATTTCAGTGGATCCACCTGTTCTGCTTCCCACTGTCTCTGGGGAGTCCTCTCACCCCTCCCCACATACCTCTGGCCTGCACCCCAGCTTGTATGCATAAATAAATAAATTTTTTTAAAAATTAGGTAAAAATAGGCTTTGGTGGAGACTCGTTAGCTGAGACCCTCTTCACCATGCAGGTGGCTGTCCCAGCAGCCACCCCACTGCAGCAGTGACCACGGGGCATGGGAGCCCGTCAGCCTGGTGGGCGCCTGCGCAGTTTGCTCTGGCCAGGCTGTCCACAGGACTCGGGACGCCGCTGGCCGCTCTCCTCCCCTCCGGGAGCGAGAAGGGCACAGCACCCCTCTCAGGCTCAGAATGGGGCCGCAGCTGAGGAAACGAGAATCCCTCTGGCCAGTGCCAGGATGGGGGGTGGGTAGAGGGAGGAGGTGGGGAGTGGGGGGGAAGTAGGGCGTCGGGGGAGGGCTGAGGGGGCAGTGGGGGGGTGGGGGGGCGAGAGACCCCCTGTGTGGGCGGGGCCACCAACGCGAGCCCCTCCTCCCCTCCAGGGGAAACGCCCCAGTGTCATCCCAACGTGCAGAGGCTTCTCGTCATCGCGCGGGAAGAGCTTTGTGAATTTACTCCGGAAAAATAAAACATTCTGCGGGTGCCGCGAGAGCCTCGAGGGCCCAGAGCTGCGTTGCGTGAGGCTGCCTGCCGGTGCCCCCTCCTCATTCACGGCCGCTGCAGGGGGACCCACCGGGCTCCTGCAGCCCTAGCTCTTCCCGCCGCTGTCGCCGACTCTGGGGCTCAGCAGGCGACCCAGCCGTGGGCGCAGTGGCCCGGGATCTCTGGGGCTCTTGGAGCGCCACCTGCCGCGGACCCAGGCTGGCCTCTCAGCGTTTCCTCGGACACCTGGACCAGCTCTGTGGCTGCTGTGCGGGCTCCGCCTCCGCCCCCAGGCCCCAGGGCCCGGACAGGCCCTGAAGAGGCTGGACACGCACCCCTAGAGGGCAGCTCCACAGGCCGCACCCCTTGGGGTCTCTGCCGCCGCTCAGGAGGCAGGATGAACCCCGACCTGCGCCCAGTGGGCCGTCCGGGGGCAAGCAGCACGGGCTTGTCCGGCCAACGCCCCACCGGCCAGCTCCGGCGAGCCAGGACTGGCCAGTGCAGCGAGCCCGGTCAAGGGCGTGGGTGTCACCACCCGGGCTGCCCTTCTTGACTTTTAAGAGTGTCTTTGGGAACTGGATTATCACGGCCCAATTACTTCTGAAAATGAGTAACACTCCCACTGGGCACTGCCAAGACACTCTGGTGGCATCTTAATTGCCCATGAATATTCAAAACCTCACGGTCGCTGCCGTTTATGGTTCCCAGATTCCCTGACAAACGACAGCCAGCACCCGCTCAGCGCCCTCCACGCCAACGCAGGCCCGGGCTCCTGGCTTGGTCAGAGGGTCCGGGCCTCACCCCTGCAGGTCAGCTGTCCGCGGGCACCCCGCTGAGACCTGCATGGGACAATTGGGCACAGCACCTAGCTTCAGAGAAGCGGGAGGGAGACGGGCCTGGTGTTTGGAGAAGCGCGACGGTAGGCTGCAGACACACCAGGGGCCGCCCTGAAATCGCTGCCCTGGGTCGGGGGCAGGGGCGGGCATCTGACCAGGGAGACATCTGGAAGAAGGTCCAACACTCTCAGTCAGCCCCAGGACAGCGGGAGGCGTCTGACCATGCGTCTCACCGCTGGGGCCTTGCTGCGCCAGCGTGGGGCAGGGGAGGGGGACCTCGATGGGGAACAGGGATGCCCCAGTGCAGGAAGCACCGCCGGCTGCCACAGGCCGGCTGGTAGCCTCTGTCTCAGTTTCCTTCCGCCCAGTCTTACTGTTATATGTATAGTAAGCATGTGTGTTAACACACGTCGTGCTCCGTTAGGGGAGTCGCAATGATCCACGCAGCGATTGTCCCAGCCATCTGCACGCACCCCATGGGACCCGCGGAGTAGGGGACGATCAGGCCTCAGCCCACCCACCCCCGTCCCAGCTCATGGGACCCCAGAGGCTGCCCCCGACCTCAGCGACAGAGGCTGTGTGGGGGCCTGCCCAGAAGCGCGGCCGGGAGTCCCCAGTAGAGCCAGCAGCCTGGGAGGCGAGGAGGCGGCGGTCTGCGGCCGGAGCAACGGTCCTGCAACACCAGGGCAGAGCAGCCCAGACCCTGACTGAGGGCGCGTGAGGATGGTTGCGGCCGGGGCCCAGGGTCAGCAGCTCAGCGGGGCAGCAGCTCTGGTGCCCCTGTGCAGAGGGCGGGGGTGGGGCTGCTACTCCGAGGGTCTTCCCACAGATGCTTGAGTGTCTTCGCTCCCTGTCTCCTCCGAAGGTGCTGGCCCATCTTTGAATCCGGGAGGAGGTGATGCGTTCCGTGTGGCTGAGTCCACAAATGCCTACCAAAATAATAAACAACTGAAGGCACGTATTGGGGAAAAAAGACATGCTGTGTTGTTTGTCCAAGGAGTATTCCGGTGCTCTCAACGCAGCCCAGGACCCACGGAGCCTCAGCGAGCCCCAGGCTGCGTGGGCCCCAGCTTCAAACACTGAGAGCTAACAAAGCTGCACCCAGCAACCAGCTCCGTGGACTTGAATGGCAGTCCCAGAATGATTTTGGTCCTAACTTTGATGGACAGAGACCCTTCAGGAAGGAAAAACCCAAAGGAATGACCAGCTGCTGAAGGCTCTGGGGCAGCTCCTCTGGGGGCCCCCTCGGGCCCCTGCCCAGATCCCAGGCATCCCTGGGCAGCCGCTGGACTCAGACCCGCCCCTGCCTGCTGAGCAACAGCAGCAAAGTTCCCCACATCCTGAGGAGGAAGCAGGAGCCTAGTGTGGGTGTCCTCAGGGAGGAGGCCAGGGAATAACTCAAGAGTCAGGACAGAATCATCATCTCCTTGCACAGTGAGCTGCTGGACGCAGGAGAGAGCGTGACTGCCTCAGGAGACGAGGCAGGTGACCCTGACAGCGACTTAGGACACGAGAGTTCACTGGAGGCCGTCCACTCTGGATGGAGCATGTGAGAGTCCCACCAACTGGCCACGAGAGAGGCTGCAAACTGGGAGGTCCCAGGGGGGTGGGGGTGGGGCCAGGGGGAGGGGCAACATTCTCTATAGATGATGAAATTGAGACATGCAACCCGGCAAGGTGAGTGACCTTGAGGTGAGTGACCTTGTCAGTAGACTTTGAGGCAAAATGATGAATTTTCATGCACACAAGACCGGGTCCCGGAGACCTGATGGCAGAAGAACATTCCGGCGGAGACCCCAAGTTCAGGCCAATGCGATTCTCCTGGAGTGCAGCTTCACAGCAGCAGGGGAACATCTCAGGATTTGTAAGATCTGTTGTGTCCCAGCTCCAGGACCTGCCCTGCAGGACTTTGTGGTTGGGAAGCCTGAGACTCTGGAGAGTGAAGGTGGGGGAGGTCCCGCCCAGGAGGATGGGGCCCAGGCCGCAGCAGCAGGGGGCAGCGGCAGGGAAGCAGGGGCCCCTCTGGATGGGGCTGTGTGGGGTGTGAGCGGCCGTGGCTAAGCAGAGGAGCGCCCAGACACTCTGAAGGCTGCAGGCCCCACACCCTGGTGGCCTTTAATCGGCCAGATTTTAACATTTCCTAAGTGAATGCCCTTCAATTTCTCTGCCTATTGCTCTTAGGAGGGACTTATATTTTTAGTCTATAGATTTTTTGAATACTTTTCAAATTAAAAAATAAACACAGGTGGGCCTCCCTGGTGGCGCAGGAGTTAGTCTCAGCACTGTGAAGCTGTCCGCAGCCACCCCAGCACAAGTTCGATGCCCAGCCAGGGAGCTTCCTGCAGGGCACAGCAGACCCCTCCTGTCTTCCCGCTGTTCCCCTCAGCAGTGGATTTCAGTCCATCTGCCTGTTCTTCTCCCCACTCTGTCTCTGGGGAATCCTCTCTCCACCCCACACCTCTGGTCTGCACCCCAGCTTTTGTATGCATAAATAAATAAAAATAAAATCTTAAAAAAAATAAATCAACACAGGTGCTTTGAAGTTGTGGACGTGCTATAAGTGGCGCGAAGAGCCATCCACTCCTGATGGAGCATGTGTTATGTATATCCTGATCTTCGGTCATGTCCAGAATTACCACAGATGTGATTATATGACTGCTGATAATTATAGTCTCAGTTATTTAGCTGAGAGCTATGTACCCTTTATAAGGCAATAAATCTGATTAAATGTTCCCTGGAGTATTCATTGATTCATTAACTTATAATAAATGCCTTAAAATGGAAATTAAATTCTAGCAGCCCCCCCTAGCCCACCTGGTGCAGATGTCTATGCAGGGGCTCTCCTTTCTGAGCTGGGGCCCTGAAGGTGGGTGTGTGCTGCCAAGTGGGGGGACTTGTAGGGGAGCAGGGGGGCTGACAAGTTGAATTCTACCAAAAAGGACCAGCCTGACCCCCACCCCCACCCCAGGGCGTGTGCTCCCCGGGCCTTTCACAGAGTCGCTGCAGGCCCCCCATCCCCCCTCCCCACCCAAGGGACAGGTCTGCTCCTTGGGTATTTTCATTTGAATGAAAGTTTCAGAAATTTCCAATCGGGTGTTTTAGAGAAACATTATCACCATGGGCAATGTGTGTGCTAGAGCGTTAATGGCTCTTGTTGTGATACTGATTTTTAAAAAGATGTAAAACCACATTTGTAGCTTTGTTCCAAATTTATAAAAATTGATATACTAGAAAAATGGACCATAGGAAGCTTCCTAAATATGTAATGCGGTGTATCTGTATCATGGTATAATGGATAACAATTTTTATCTTAGCTCCTTTCGGGTGTTGTGAAAATTTTCCATTTTTAAAAAATTGCCTACGTTCTGTTAGATTTATAACTCAGAGAAATGAACATGTTACTTAAAGAACAGAGAGAAAGAGAGAAGTACCCTTATTAACCGAGCGTGACACTTTCATATTTAACACGGCTGATCCAGCTGGTGGAGGAGAAGCACAGTCGCCGAGGCTAAGCCCAGTGGACCCATAACGAGGATACGACTGTCTGGTGTCCAGACGAGAAGAACAAAGACAACTTGCCAAGAAAACAAATAGGAATGTGAAACTCGGGCCTCCCATTCCCACAAGTCAAGTCTCAGCACTACGAAGCTGTCCTCAGCCACTGCAGCACAAGTTCCATCCCCAGCCAGGGCCCCAACCACAGGGCGCAGCAGACCTCTCCTGTCTCTCCACTGCTCCCCTTAACAGTGAATTTCAGTGGATCCACCTGTTCTGCTCCCTGCTGTGTCTGAGGAGTCCTCTCACCCCCCACACCTCTGTCCTACACCCCAACTCTTGTATGCATAAATAAATCTTTTAAAAAAAAAGAACATGAGGGCCTCCCTGGTGGCACAACAGGTTAACCGCAGCGCCGCAGCGCTGTGGAGCTGTTGGTGGCTGAGGTATGTTTGATGCCCGGCTGGGGAGATTCCCACAGAGCACAGCAGACCTCTCCTAGCTCACCTGCTGCTCTCCTCAGCAGTGTATCTCCGTTGATCTACCTGTTCTGCTCCCCACTCTGTGTCTGGTGAGCCCTCTCACTGCCCCACACCTCTGACCTGCACCCCAGCTTATATGCAAAAATAAAATTAATCTTTAAAAAAACAATAAAATAAAGAACATGCAACTCCACCAAATTTTAAAATGAGCCCTGAAGCTTAAAGGTTGATTAATAATTTCTTAGCTAGACTGAAAATGGACTCTGGTGTCTGAAATGTTAGATACGAGTACCTATTTATTCTGTTTAAACATAACACTCCAATTTCATCCTTTCTTCCTATACTTTATTTTCGGCCCCTTACTTTCAGATTGTTTTCTTTTTCTGTAAGTTGAGCTTTTTGCGTCCCAGACAGAGAGACTTCAGAGGATGGAAGAGCCTGCACCAACTCTGCAGGGCGCTGCGGAATTCCGCAGCTGCCGCCCTCGGAAGAGGGAGCTGTTGACCCAGAACGGCCGGAAGAGACCACTGAAGGGGGATTTCTCCATCCACAAAAGGGCCCTTTCCATGCCGCAAACTGGATTTGACAGTATTAATAACTGATAGAAAAAAGCAAATCACTCTGAATCACCTTCAGACTCTGAACTTAAAATACGGCGCCATTTCCCTGGGTTAGCTGCTCCGGGCGCAGACTGGCCCCACCTTCACTGTGGCCTGGCCCAGACGTGCCTCTCTCCGTGAGGATCCTGGCTGCATTCCTACATCATGGAGACTGATTCTTCTGAAATGGTGCCGTCACTGTACACCTGCACCTGTACACCTGTGTACCTGTGCCACAGCGGCACCTGGTCACACGGTCGTGCCACTGGACCTCAAAGCCTGGCGCCAGAGACGTGGCCTTGGGAGCATCGCGATTCTCTCCCATTAATCCGGTTCACAAGTGTTAGCACGGTCTACCTGTGCGGTACAACCCGCTGCAGAAAAACAGGGTGCCCCGAGGGTGGTGGGGAGCACAACCACCTGCACAGCAGGTCTGGCTCCTCTCGGGGACCCGCCCGGCTTCAGCGTCTCCACTCGGTGAGCGGCAGATACCCCTGGCCGGCCTCATCCTGCGGCACCCTCCAGCTGCTCACGCAGCCCCAGGGCTGAGGGGCAGCTTGAGCCCCTGCTGGTGGGAAAATGGGGCTTCAAAGTTGGCCAAAGGCAGTGCCCAAATGCTTACCAGTCACTATCTTGGTTCTGCACCCGCACACACATTTGCAAGACTACTCAGGCTTAGGGAACAATAACTGTGGGATTTATTTAACAAATAGGAAAAAGCAAAGAATTACTGAAGTCAACATATGGCCGTTTACCTTACTTAAAGCAATGTCCAGTCCTTTAAGTCCCAGAAAAGTAACAAAGGTGGTCTTCCTGCCACTGCTGGGGTGGAGCTCCTCTTCCAAACAATGGGCCACATTTCCAAAATGGCATCTTCCTTCTTCTGCAGACGCACAACAATCAGACTGTAGGCCAGGTTCCGAAGCATGAGGACGACACAGGATGCAACTGGAAATGCTCCCAGAACTGCCATGGTACCCAGCACAGCACTGGGCCAACAACACTGCAAACAGCAGCTACAGCAGCCAGATGGCCCCCCAGACTGAACTCACGCATTTTAGGAAGGCGCCCACTTCGGGCCTCTGCCTTCTTCCTTCGGCTGCAGTAAAGACAAAACTGGGAGCAGTTTCCGTTGCTTGGCTACTTGCAAAGCCTCCAAAGTCACTGCAGTGTCCCAAAGTCACTGAAGATTCAAAAAATGCTTAACCCATATCTCAGCGGCTCAGATCTTCTGGCGTCTGATTTCCAAACTCAGTCTTGGCAGCTACCTTTTCTGCCACTTCTTTTCCTACATCATAGCGGTTGCTTCCTCTGTTCCTTCAGCATGGCAACCACCTCTTCCATTCCTACATCATGGAGACTGATTCTTCTTTTCCTACAGTCCCTTTTATTTCTTTCAGAAACTCCACCCCAAACTGCAAACTTAGCATTTTCCCTGGGGCTGTTCATTCTCATCAGCAAACCCCTCCAGAGGGCACCACCTTTATCTGACTTTGGACTCTGCCGGGTTACACTCCAACCCTGCAGACACCACTGCGCCCTGGCTCTGGCCCCCACCGGGACGTCTTCCCTGATCCCTCAGCTCTTCCCTTTAGCAGACACTAGGAGGCGCCTCCCGAGCACCCCTCTTGTGTCCCGGCAAGGACATTCCCAGGAGCGGTGGATGCGTCCTGGGTCAAGGTTGCTGCCCCGGGCTGGCCGGGCCCAAGGGCGGCCCAGGAGTTCAGGAAAACTGTCTCCTTCCCTCTGAGCCCTGACAGCCCGGGAAGGCCCCTGGGGCGCTGCTGGGATCCTTCCTGGCACAGAGCAGCCGGGAGTGTCTCGGCCGCCATGCCGGACACAGCCCCACGCATGCGCAGGTCGGGCTCAGCTCAGAGGTAGCCCAGCTGTCCGTCTGCCGCTGGCCCCAGGGCTGGGCCGCTGCTGAGTGCAGCACACTTCAGGGAAGTGTGCCCGAGGACCGTGTCTCCCCCAGGTAGTAGCAGCCCCTGAACCTTGCGTTCTCCAAGACAGAGACCCCAGCGGCTCTGCCAGACACCGCAGCTTGCAGAGAAACGTCCCTGAATGAACACAAGTCATGGCGGCTCCCGCCTTTCCTCGCGGCAAGGTCCAGGTCCTCAGCGCCCCACTGAGCTGCCAGCAGGGGACGCGGGATGGTCAGTCCTGCCTCCAGGGTGGCATCGGTTGCGGGGGTTGGGCCCGGAGTGAGAAGACGCTGGCAGGCCTCAGGGGACCCCGCTGAGGCCGCAGACTCCCCACCACTGCCAGGCCGCGGGCGAGGGGGCTGGCCGCGTGCCAGAAAGCCCCCGCGAGCACCCAGGTGTGGGTGTCTCTCTCTGGGCCTGTCACCTGCGCATTTGTGCTTTCGCCACAGTATCTCGAGGATATGATAAAAAGTTGATCTGTAGTGTAATAACATGAAAAGGCAAATCTAAAATAGTGTTAAATGAGGAGTGACAGATCCAAAATCAGAAATCAATATTTAATCAACTTACTCTCTCACAGGTGAGGCTGTCTCTGTTTCAGCGCAGTTTCAGTGCGAATACAAAGAGGGCGCTGTGGAGCGGCCACCCCCCTAACCCCCCCACCCCTCCCTCACCACAGGTCGGGGGAGCCGGTAGCTCACCCAGCTGCTCTAGCCCCTCCAGGCAAACACGTTGAGACGCCTACGCTGGTGGCGATAATGTCATGGAGACTTGAGATTGCACAGGCAAGTCCGGAACAGCATTTCCTGGGTGAAGCCGCTGCAGCTGGCCAAGGGGCGGTGGTTCAAGCTAAGTCTCCGCCCAGGGCTCTCAGGTCGAGGGCTGGTACACACCCTTTGCTGAGCTGGGTGCCCCCTGCCTTGTCTGGGCTCCTCGCCTGCTGGGGCCCCCTCTGCAGCTGTGGCCACCCTGGTCCGACCCCCTCAGGCCACACTAGGCACCACCGCCCCTTCCCCGCATCCACCAGCAAGCCGGTCAGTGGGCGCAGCTCGTACCCGGCCCTTGGAGCTGCGCCCAGCCTCGCCAGGCCCCGCCTCTTCCAGTCTCGACCCCTTTTCTCCTGTACCGCTCCCTGGCACCTGCGCTCTGGGAGCTCGAGATCGGGCCTTGTCCTGCGCTCGCGCAAGCTCGGCTTGCCAGTGCTGTTACCCTCACATCTCGGGGCACCCAGCCCTGACCCAGGACCAGAAGGCCGGCTTGGCCACTGGGCCTTTGAAGGCCTTCAGCACCATCCTGGCTGCGAGGTCGTGTGTTCCGGGAGCCAGGGGCTCGGATGGCCCCAGCTCGGTGGCAGCCTGAGGCTGCAGGCCTGGCCTGGCCCCACCCAGCTCAGCTCCTGACCATCGAGACTCCCTCCAGGCCGGCATCACTCTGGAGCCCGGGAGAGTCCTGCCGTGTCGGGACCCGGGGACAGAGCGGGGGTGCCCAGCACCTGCCACCGGCCGAGTCCCGAGGCGTTGCAGCTGCTGGAGATGTGGGGATGGCGACCGCCCCTTGGCATGACCCCCTCGTGCCACCTCTGCCCTCTGCCCCTCCCGGCCGAGAGGTGGGAGAGGAGCCTGATTGAAACGAGGTGTGGGCTGGGCCTGACGGTTTGGTCACCGGCGCAGACCGCGTAGCCGCTGGACACTCAGCCGCGCCGTAGGACACGGAGACCATGGAGCAGAGGTGGGCGCGGCCGTGGGACCTGAGGTGCCGCTGGCAGTGGTGACCCCGCTGCATCCCAGTGGGCAGCTGTTCTTTCACTCAGGGCATAACAAAACCAGAAGTCTCCAGACTCCCTCTCCCGCCCCACCCCTGTCGGCTTGAGGGTCCCTGCAGGACCTGAGCTGGGGACCTCCGTCCACCTTTTCTCCAGCCAGCCGGCTTTGCTGGACTAGTTGGTCTGACCCGAGACTCTCCAGCATCACCCAGCCTGGGCCTCCCTCCCCCTCCCCAGGAAATTGCGCAGCCCTACCCCAGCAGAAAGCCTAATTTTAAATTAATATGTATGCATTTTCTTTTATCTTTTAAATATGCAAAAACAAGCTGTTTCTCTGATGAGGCACTAAAGTGGTTTGAAATGCCACTTATTTGAATTTCATAAGTGAATCTCTTCCTGCCTTTTTCTCCTCCAGCTGTCACTCAGGAGCTGCAAGCAAACAATTGGAACAGAGTGAGTACCCCCAGCTCTGAACCCCAAGGAGCTGGCGCCCCCATCGTGGTCAGCTGTGGCCGCTTGCTCCCGATGGTCTGCCTTGCGTGGGGCTCCCTCCCCGGGACAGTCGGTGCTGGCCACGGGTGTCCACCCCTTACTCCCACCCTGCTCAACAGGCCCCCACGCCGCAGAGCGGGTGCCAGGCAGGCGGCCAGCCCCATGCCCGCCCAACCACTGCCATGCCTTCCTGCTCCGCTGCCCCTCCACTCCGCAGAGACCCTGCTGGGTGGATGGTGTGCCCGGGCCTTTATTCCTGCAGAGACGCTCTGTGGGGCGTGTGTGCTCCCTGGCAGGTGGCCCCACTGGGAGTGGGGCTGGACCCTGGAAAAACAAATCAAAGTCCAAGGAGTGAGAGAGACCTAGGAGGCCCCTCTGGAGGTGCAGCGGCCCTTACCCAGCTCCATGTGTTGGGGTCAGATTCAGGGAATGGGGGCAAGTGCGTCGAGAACAGTGGGGTGGAGCTGCGGATGGGGGTGCATCGCAGTCTGGCACAACCTGGGGGAGTAAATAGGGGCTGTTGCCTGGGGGCCCCCTTGCTGCCACTGATCTGTCATAGCAACTTTGCAGACAAATCAGGCGCCACTCAGAGAGGTGGGGAGAGAGATTTAATTGCCACACCTGCTGGCCCAGTGGGAGAGCTCCCCAAAGTCTGCACCCTGAGTCACAGGGATGGTGAGGTTTATCCAGTTTGCCGTCACCCCACCTATCACAGACATTACTGTCTGGGAAGGGGTCAAGCTGGCCATGGCTACCACTGCGGACAGGCAGCCCAGCACGGGCACTTTGCCAGTAGCTCTCCATTGCAGCAAAAGCAGCAGAATCCAAGCAGCAGACGGAGCAACTTCAGACCTCCTTCTGGACCTCCTACTTCAGATCCAAGCGTCCCCTCTCTGGTGCCTGTGCACACTCAGCTCCCTGTCCAGGAGGTCCAGCTGGTCAGGCTCCTCTGGCCAGTGTCCCCGCGGTTCTCAGCAGACCCCGCTGAGACTTTGGTCCTGTGAGAGGCCCCGCGTGAGTCGGCGTGTTAGCTTGACCAGCGGAAACTCTGGCCACCAGGACAGTGTCCTAAGCACGAGGGGGGCTGGGGCCCCACCGTGCGGTGTCTGTGGGCTTGTGTGTCCAGTCTGAGCCACTGGCCGAGGGCCACCCACATGCGTGGTCAGTGAGCTGCAGAAGTGGCCATGGCCACGCTGCGGATTCAGCGATGCTGGAGACGAGGGCGCAGCCTGGCCCCAGGGGCCTGCCCACCGGCCCACCCTGCCCACTTCCCTCCGAGGACAGACACTGCTGCCAGCGTGAGCCGGGTCTCCTGGGAGGAGCCTCCGAGACCTCCAGGCCTTGGGGAGCCGCAAGCAGCTCCTTGCGGTTTTAATAGACACATCATCACCCCTTTGAGTCAATGACGCCTCCAGCCTGACGATGAGGGACAAACCGCTGAGCGTAAATGGGAAAAGCCTCGTAAATGTGCCCAGGCAGGCACCGCGGCTGCTCACCACTGCACCAGGCTCCAGGGCTCGGCCCCCGATGGAAGGTGAAGGGCTGGGGTCTTCTCTTCAGGAGGAAAACACTGCCCCCCCTCCAGCTAAAGACACAACAACCGCACCCCGACCCGGGCCCTGAATGGCTCTCGCCTCTCATGAAGGCTCAGAGCCAGCATGGGGCCCCGGGCAGCAGGCAGGGGCCCTGGGCAGGGCCCAGCCCCGAGTGGGCAAACTGTGGGTGGGCATCCAAGGGCCGCCGCTGCGCCTCCGAAGGCTCTGGAGACAGACTGTGTGGGAGGCCCTGACCTGCCCGGCAGTGCTGCTTCCGCCCCCAGGAAGGAGCCTGGCCTCACGATGCCTCACGAGGCCTCGACCCCACCCCTAAAGCCGCTCCCACCTCCCTCCCCTCCCCGGGGAGCTTCCCCACGCCCTCCTCGGGAAGCAGGCTAGCCTGACAGCCTCGACCTCTCCAGAGCGCTGGCCTCAGCGCCAGACCGGGCTGACCTCTGCGGAGCCGGGAGCTGGGGCGGACAGACACGGAGGCCCCAGCTGCTCCCCTGCCCACAGGCAGCCCCGCAGGAGCTGTGGGCACAGCTAACCGCTCGAGGGTGAGGGAGCCCCTGCAGGTGTCTCAGGAGCTGGTGTCCTCGATGTCTCCGGGCAGCGCCGCGGGTGTCCCTCTCGGCTAGGGGACGAGTGGACTCTGACCCTCCGGCTCACGATAGGGGATGTCCCAAGATGGCACCTGCATCTCTGCCAGACTGGAGTGTCCAGGCGCCCTCTGCACAGTGGAGAGTTCCTGACCGCCCCACCCCCAACGGAGCAGCCTCCAGTCCAGGGAATGGGCCTGTGTGGCGGGGGTGGACTTCGGACTGGGAGTCCTGGCAAAACACATAAGAAGGAGCCACTGCTCCGTCCCCTCGCTCTGCAGACATGCGCAGTGGACCGGGACCGGGCAACCTTCACACATGAGGTGTTG
>PVIJ01018247.1:0-26905 GCA_004024925.1 Scalopus aquaticus | reverse complement strand
TCTGGAAAGTTGTGTCCTCATTGTCATTCAGTTCCAGGTATTTTTTAATTTCTTCTTTGATCTCTTCGTTGATCCATTGGTTTTCCAGTAATGTGGGTTTTAGTCTCCATGAGGTAAGGAGGTTTCTTTTTTCCTTTCTATGATTTATTTCCAGTTTGACTCCTTTATGATCGGAGAAGAAGGCTGGTACGATTTTGATATTAGTGTATCTGTTGAGGTTTGTTTTGTGGCCTAATATGTGATCAATCCTGGAGTATGTTCCATGTGCACTTGAGAAAAATGTGTATTCAATTTTTCGGGGGTGAAGTGATCGATAGATATCTGTTAATCCCATGTGGTCTAGGTACTTATTTAGAGCTTTAATGTCCTTGGTTACTTTCTGTCTTCTTGATCTGTCTAATAGAGAAAGTGGGGTGTTGAGATCTCCTACTATGTATGTATTTTCTTTAATGTCTATCAGAACATCTTTTATATTTAACATCCTTTAAATTGCAACACCTCAGTTTGGTGGTGGGAAAACTACAGCACCTGAGGGGAGAAAAAAATAAACAAGGGTGTTTAAAAATAAATAAAAACAAGGAAAAAATGAATTGCGACACCATTTGTATCAGAATACCCTTTACATTTGGCCCCCTTGATAAGTTGCTCACCTCTAATTTCTTTCTTTTAACAAATATTGTTTTCCCTGATGAGATGCTTGTGGGGTTTGAGGCATCCCAGGCATTTGACATTACAAAGGAGACCTCTCGTTACTATGAGTCTTCTTTTTTCCAGTCAGTTTGTCTTTTTTCTGTATATATTCTTGAGAGGCCCAGCTGAGGATTTGACTTTGGTGAGAGGCAATGTGGGAGCTGGTGATCGTGAACATCTAGTGTCAACACCAATAAGGACCCCCAACTTTTTAATAAAGAGCCAAAGCCAAACTCTAACCACTCTGCACTTATGCAGTTTGGAAAGAAAAATCTCATTTATACATAAAACACATGATTTTCCGCATGAATTGTGTCCCCTGGGGTATGGCCTCCAGGGACACTCTTGCCCTCTGAATCGGCCACAAAGCTTCTCAGACACTCTAGTTCTCTCCTCCTCAAGGCCTTTGCATGTGCTGTGACTACCCCTTGGAGCACTTTTCCCTCGACTTGTCCCTTTGGTCAGTTTCCCCTCATTCATCTTTCTTTTTTTAATTTTATATATATTTTACATTATTCTTCCTTTTTGTACAATGCATGCATTCTCCTTTCAGGTGTTGCACCCTTAAAACTCCCACCACCAATTCACCCATGCACCATCACCATAGTCCCTTGTGTTCTTCCCTCCCCTGTTTTGGTCCTTCTCCCTCCCTCTCCCCCTTCCCAGAGTGTCTCTGGTTAATAGTTGCCTGTTGATTTTATTTTTTTAATTTATTGTAGTTATTTTCTTTCCTGATCCCTTGTTTTGTTCCCCTACATTCCTCCTATAAGTGAAACCATCTGATATTTTTCTTTTTCTTTCTGGCTTATTTCACTAAGCATAATCCCTTCCAGCTCTAACCATGTTGCTGTGAATGGCATGCATTTATATTTTTGATTGCTAAATAGTATTCCATTGTATATATATATATATATCACATCTTCTTGATTCAGTCATCTATTTTTGGGCACTTGAGTTGTTTCCATATCTTGCCTATTGTAAATAATGCTGCAATAAACATAGGGGTGCATGTATCCTTTTTGATGAATGTTTTTGTGTCTTTTGTGTAGATTCTTAGGAGTGGAATTGGTGGGTCATATGGAAGTTCCATTTTTAGTAGTTTGAGAAACCACCACACAACTTTCCATAGTGGCTGGACTAGTTTGCATTTCCACCAGCAGTATAGGAGAGTTCCTTTCTCTTCACATCCTCACCAGCATTTGTTGTTTCCTGTTTTTTTTTTTTTTTTTTTAATATGTACCATTCTTACTGGTGTAAGGTGGTATCTCATTGCCCTCACTCATCTTTCTTAGCTCAGCTTAGACCTCACTTCTTCAGAGAACTAGATGGTTCTTGGCCAACCTGGGAAAGATAGATCCTCTTATATTCTGTCATAGCTTCCTACTCTCTTTCTTCATAGCACTCATCTTCACATGTACTTATAAATTTGTGACATAATTACATAGTGCCTGCTACCCCTGATGGACTCTAAATTCTCAGAGAGCAGGAACCATGTCTGAGTCACTGTCTTCAGCATGGAGCACACACTGCCTGGCATGTAGTGAGTGTCCATAAATATCTGTTGGATGAACAAATTATCACAAATCATGACCCCTTAGCCTTTGGGGATGCATTATTTGCAACAAGGGCCTCAAAAAAGCAGAAGTCATACTCTTCTTTGATAGCTCTCTGTCCAGTGCTTTTGTGAAGTGTGGGCTGAGGCAGGCCTGTCAGGACATGTGTTTTAGTCCATGTGTGATAACAGCTGTGGTCAAAACAGAAATGAATGACATCTTTGGAGGCAGGGAGCTTAATACTCTGGGGAAAAGACCAGATATTTAGGTAGAGTGCTTGGAGTTTACCTCTAACGTGGCTGAGATAGTGTTCATCAAATATCCATGAGATGCCTCAGAGAATTAAGAATAAGAATATTGGGGCCTCCCTGGTGGCACAACAGGTTGGGCGCAGCGCCGTGGAGCTGTCAGCGGCTATGGCACGAGGTTGATGCCCAGCTGGGGAGATCCCCACATGGTGCGACTGACCTCTTCTGCCTTGCCCACTGCTCCCCTCAGCAATGTGTTTCGGTCTACCTGCCTGTTTCTGCTCCCCATACTGTCTCTGGTGAACTCTCTCACTGCCCCACACCTCTGGCCTGCACCCCAGCTTGTTTGCAAAAATAAAATAAATCTTTAAAAAAAAAAGAATAGGAATATTATATGATCCAGCTATTCCATTTCTGGGTATTTATATGAAGAGTCCAAAGACACCAATTTTAAGAGATGGACACAATCTCATGTTTATTGCAGCGTAAGTCACAATAGGCAAGAGTTGAAAACAATCTAAGTACCCATTGTCAGATGAATGGATAGAGAAGATGTGGGATCTATACAAATGGAATACTACACAACTATATAAAAGAGAGTGAAATCCAGTCATTTGCAACAACATGGATGGACCTAGATGGTGTTATACTTAGTAAAAATTAGTCAGGGAAGAAAAATACCACATGATTTCACTCATATGTGGTAGAAAAAGAAACAAAACAAATGAGCAAACCAAATTCTAAGACCATAAGAACAATATAGTCAGTACCAGAAAGGAAGGGGGAAGCATGGAGGGTAGATTTGGTAAAAGGGGTTAATTGTATGATGATGGATGGAAACTAGACTTTTGGTGACAAGGATAATGTAGTCTATATCTATCAATATGTTGATATATTAGTTTGCAAACTACCTAGTGTTATAAATCAATTATACTTCAATAAAAAAGAAATACTGGGCCTCCCTGGTGACCTAGGGGTTAAGTCTCAGCACTGTCACTGCTACAGCCTGACTTTGATCCCTGACTGCTCCTGTCTCACCCGCTACTCCCCTCAGCAGTGTATTTCAATAAATCCTTCTGCTCTGCTCCCTACTCTGTCTCTGGTGAATTCTCTTACCCCCCTGAACTTCTGGCTTACACCTCAGTTCTTCTATACACACACACACACACACACACACACACACACACACACACAGAAAGAGAGAGAGAGGGAGAGAGAGAGAGAGAGAGAGAGAGAAATACTGACTATATGTGTATGTGTATAAATATATAAATGTATATATAATAGAGAATATATTCACATGCAACCCACATATGTTGGTTTCCCTTGTGACTATACTGGGGCCATGCCCATGTTTTTTCCACTGGCCCTAGAGTGCAAGTGATGGAAACCATTTCCCCCTGGAGGCAGTTAAGATGCATGTGCCCCTTTGTATCTCTCTCTTCCCTTATCTCCAAGGCCATGTGTCTGGAAGACACAATTGCAAGATGGAGAAGGGTCTCATGACATGCACCAGACTCGTTGTGAATGACAAGTGAAGGCTTTGGGATTAAGATGAATTTTATGAGGATTTCAGGATTTATTCGTTACTGTGGCACATCATAGACTGTCTTGGCTAATACTCTTTCACCATATTAAAGCTTCCTCATGATTCAGCTTTATCAAAAGCAAAATATTTATGTCCTTTAAAATTCATACCTGTTAAGCAGATGGCTTCAGAGTTCCTGGAATTTGTGTTTAGAATTTTAGCATCCCATCAGTGATTTTTAGACATTGCAACTCCTGCCAACATTTGGCTGTATTGGTCTCTAGACACAGCTCCCTTCCCCTCCTCCAGAAGCTGTTTCATAATAAGTAAATGTCTTCCAGGCGCTGGTGGCATTTCTGACAGCTTCCAGAAGAGGGGTTCTGCTTGGCAGATTCCTGGAGTATCTTGCACACCCTTCAGTTTGACCTCTCCCAGGTGAGATGTGGCAGAGAGCATGTCCTTCTCCAGTTCCTGCGCACTTCTAATTCAGCAGGCTCAGGGTTGAAAGGCTCAGACAAAAAAAAAAAAGTGCTCAAAACTCAGTTACTTCTTGGGTAAAGGAAGGCCTTCTTTGGGGTAGCTGCTGAGGACTAGATCCTGAGTCCTGCCATGTCTTTGTGCCTTCGGGAGCCCCTAGGGAGTGTCAGGAGCCTGCTGGGGAGGAATAGGCTCTGCTGGGCCGAGCAGGGTCATGTGTCAGATCCTGCTAGTGCTGAAGATGCCTCTGGCTTACCTCAGGGTCTAATTAGCCAGTTCTTGGGCAAATGACTCCGGTTTCCTCATCTGTCCGATGAAGTGAGTGAGGTGGGAGTGGTCACTGACCCCCAGGGACCACAGGGATGGCTAATGGGGGCACAGGATGCTGGTACCTTTTACCAGAGCAGGCTGGTTTCCACTTGTTTCACTTGTGTGTTGGGATAATTCATTGATGTATTCATTGATCTGTTAATTCATGCTTTTTTCTGGCCTCATCAAAGACTCCAAAGAATGAGGTGAGTTTTTTCCTACCATCATCTTAAGAAGGTAGTCAGACTTGCCATTTTGGGTTTTGGCCTCCTTGCTGAGGAGTTTGTCCACTGTACATACATTTCATGGGGAAAAAAAAAAAAAGCATGCACAGGGAGGGCTGCCTTCCCCAACCTAATTTTTGTTGGAAGAAGTAAGTGCTGGAGGACAAGAGAGAGAGAAAAGAGTCTGGGGTCAGAGTGAGTTCTCCTTCCTGGCAGAGGGGGCCGTGGGGGCCTGTGCAGGGCGGAGTCTGTGTCTTGGCTGCTCGTGGTGGTGGTAGTGGGTGGTAAGTGGCTGCTATGTGCCCTTGGAGGTCAATCCTGTGGCTTTGAGACCAACCATGGGTAGGTCTCTGTGGTCAAGTATGTCTGGGTGAAGGGGTCCCCTAAAGGGGCATTTCTACCTCTTCCTGGGCAGTGGGGCCTGGGAGGTAGATGGCAGGACGGCCCTCATGTCACTCTTCTTCAGCTGTCCGATAGTTCTGAGAAGGCTAGCGGGGAGCTGGTAAGTGCCAAGTGCTGTCTGTATTACTGGGGGAATGCATTTTGGGCGACCCCCAACTGACCCTCACAGCCCCATCTTTTCCTGAGGCCGCCAAGTGTCAGCATTGCTGTCCAGCAACACCGAGGGAGGGGAGCTGGAGGTTTGGCATCTCCAGGGAAGTGGAGTTTATTCAGAGAGATGGGTCCAGATGAGATTTTAAAATATGCTGTTGTCTGAGGTGACCAGGACCAGCCCGTTTTAGGGCTCAGGGTCTCACATGGGAGTTGGAAGATAAAGGAATGATTTAGTAGCTAGAGAAAGGGAAACCAGCTTCTGAGGCTTTTATCCAGCTGCTCAGCCATAATACCGGCCAAGAGCTGACCTTTACTGTGGGCGTGTGAGGCCAACCTGCTGGGACAGACCAGAAGAATCAAGCTAAGCGATACCGATGGTAGAGCTAAGGCAGCTGAGGGTGAAGAGTCAAGGGCACGGTCTTGCAGGGAGGCAGCCAGAATGCTGGGAAGTCAAAAAAGCAATCAAATGTCTAAAACGGGAGCAGTCAGGGTGGAGGGCTTTTGTGGAGACTGAAAACAGTGACCACTACACTAGGCCTGGAGCCATGTGGTCGAAAGACCAGCAGTGTTTGCAGAGGGGGAGGGAAAATGTCACTTGGGCACTGGTCCCTCGGGCCGCGGGGAGGTGGTTGACACACAACTTCCAAGGACATTTAGTGGCTCTTGGCAAAGTCCTTTTTCCTGTAAGTGTCCCAATTCAAGCCTCTGAGGCCCATACAATCATCTCCATTTCTTAGATGTGGCAACGTGCTCTGAAGAGGATGACTGAGTTACCAAGGGCCACTGGCTAGTTAGTGGCAGAACCAGGACAGGAAGTTGGGTTTTCTGATGCTGAGCTCAAGCCCTAGCCCTTTGCTTGGAATCCCAGACATGTTTTGTGAGACTTGCAGCCCGCCCCCCGACCCTGGAGACTATGCCGGCCCTCCTGCTCCCTCTCCTCCACAGTTCCAATTAAATCAGGAGAGGAGAGCCTTAGGTTCTGCTGTCTTGCTCCTCTGGTCCATGAAGTACAGGACACCCGAGGATCTTTGTCCATCATGAATGACGATGCATAAAAAAAGACACTGTTTTTGAGCTCTGAGCAGGAAGGAGTTTATTGTGCGGCAAAAGCCGGGAGTGAGGTGCTGTTTCTGCTTACCCTCTGGCTCTCTTCCTGGACAAACATGCCTGGGTTAACCGGCAGCTTGATGAGAGGAAGACAAGAGATACCTGGAGCAGAGCCGCCCAGCCGAGGCGTGCAGCCAACAGCTGAGAGCCGGACCCCAGCCCGTCTCAAGGTGCCTGAGGTGCCACGCTCCCCAGCCTCTCCATACAACCTGTGAATCCCGTATGCCCTTGGGTTTGCGACTGATGTACAGCCTTCTGCTGACAGTAGCTAGCGGATACAGAGGTCCTTTGAAGGTAAAGTATCAGAGCTCAGAAATAAAGCTCAATATATAATGGAGAAAAAGAACACAGAATGCTGGCTGACCAAACCTTAGCTCAGGAAGGGACTTAGGGATCCCAAGTATCACCCCTTCATCTCCTAGATGGAGAAGCTGAGTCCCAGAGAAGTGCCGTGACTGGTCCCTGGCTCCTGCGCAGGGCTCTTTGATGGTCCTGCCTGTCCATCTGCCTATCTCCTTGTACGGATCATATGTACACACTGGCAGGGGTGGTCTGAGCATGTGGGTGAAGGTCAAGAGTGGGATGTGCTTCCAGCATAAACTCCACACCCTGTTGCCTTTGGTTCCTGGGGCCTGAAACCATGTAGACAACCTTAAAACAGGAGGTTGATCCCAGAGTGACTACTCCACCTTTTAGTGAATGTCCCTTGGCTCCAAATAGCAGCCACTTGTTGCCCTCAGTTGCTAAGTCCTGGATGTCACTTCCAAGCTCTGTAGTACCAAATCGGCCTGTTCCCAAAAAACTATAACATGGCCTTGAGAAAACCCAGTGTTTGGGTTATACTCTAGGCACTGCCATTGCCCTGCCCTGGGAGGGCAGGAAATACTCCTATATGTACCAGGCAAGGTATAGAACAATGGGCCTGGGTCTTCCTATGCTGCCAGTCTCATCTCTTGCACATCTGTTCTGCCAGAGGTAGTCCAGGGCACCAACTTGACAGGCAGCTGTGTATGAGCTTGCATGTGCATGGCACGTGTGTATGTGTGTACGTGTGCATTTGCATGTGTGTGTGTGCACATGAGAATGTGGGGAGATGAGATTGCAGTGAGATAGTTCCCCCAGGGTGTGTGTGTATGTGTGTGTGTGTGTGCATGTGATATATCTGTCTAGCTATCTATCTGTCTATCTATCTGTCTATCTATCTATCTATCTATCTATCTATCTATCTATCTATCTATCTATCTATCTGGGATCTTCGAAGATTCTTCCTGATAGAACACAAAGGGTTTAATAATCTTTACGTTCTTCAGTAGTTCTTCTGTCCCAGTGTCTCCCACTTGCCTATTTCCTTTCTCCTTTTTATTCCCTTCTTACTAGAAGCGGATTGATTAGATATGTGCTGGGACAATCAAGATTCTAGTCAGTTATGGGGGAGGGACAGGTGTAGGGGATCTAGGCAGCCGTACTAGACAAGAACAAGTTCCACTAAGCTCTTCTGCTCAGCCCCTACCTGTCAGCCTAGACTCTGTTCAGATTTCAGGAGGGCTTTGGAGTTCCTGGGTCTGTTGATTCATTAGGACACATAGACTCTGCTCAGGCTGCTAGAAGTAGGAGGGGGTGGGGAAGGGAGGAGTCTCTTGGTGCCCCAGGTCCATTGTGTGGTCATTCTCCATCTTGCCTGCATGTTTCAGTCTCCTGGGAGTCTAAAGAGGACCCATGCCCAGACCCCACCTCAGACAACAGGATCAGAATCTTTGGGGGTGAGGGCTGAGCACAGTAGTTTTATGAAACTCCCAAGTGATTCTCATACACAGATTTGGAACATCACTTCCAGAGAAGAATTTGTAAGGGCCATCTGGGAGAACTGCCCAGAAGCTGTTAGGGGCCATGGCATTGAGGCAATTCTGTAAGTTAAGACACTGGCCGCAGTAGGTTGATCATGGCCCCCAAAAGACCAGGTTTTCATTCCTAGAACCTAGAAATATTTGGAAAAAGGATCTTTGTAGTTGTGTTTAAATTAAGAATCTTAAAATGTGGATTATTCCAGATTGTTTGCGTATCCTTAAATGCAGTCACAGATATCCTTGAAAGAGGGAACAGAGGGAGATTAATAGACACAGAGGAGAAGGCGATGTGAAGATGGAACAGAGGGATTTGCAGACACGGGCTTCAAAGACCAGAGCAATGCAAATACAAGCCAAGGAATGCCAGCAGCTACAGAAACCCAGAGGCAAGGAATGGATTCTTTCTTGAGCCTCCAGAGGGAGCACAGCCCAAAGAGCATCTTGACTTCAGCCTTGTTAAACTAGTTTCTGACTTCTGACTTCCAGAATTGTGAGAGAATAAATGCGTTGTTCTTTTAAGCCATATATCCTTGAACAACTTGGGGCTCGGAGACACTGATACCTCCCCTCATCCTGTGCAGTCAAAAATCCACTTGTAGCTGTTGACTCTCCCAAAACTTAACTGAATAACCTGCTGTTGATCAGCAGGCTTACCCAGACTTAGTCGGTATTTCGCACATTGTATGTAGTGTGTGTATGTGTGTGTATAGCATTCTTACAATAAGGTAAGCAGAGAAAAGAAAACGTTATTACAAAAATCATAAGGAAGAGAAAATACATTTACAGTACTGTACTGGATCTATGATACTGTAAGTTCCTGCCATCTGTTTACAAGAAAATCCTTTTACAAGTGGACCTGTGTACTGCAAACCTGTGTTGTTCAAGAATCAACTGTAGTTTTGGTAATTTATTACAGCAGCCACAGGAAACACTGCCCACAGGGGAGGCCCTTTGAGCTACGTTAATGTTATGCTTTATGGGTTATGTCTCCTAGCTCAACGTGTCACCCACATGAAGCCAAACTATCAACCTGCTGGCCAACGAATGTTAGCTAAGGGGACCAGCCCCATGCTGGATACAAAAGCAATTGACAAATGGTGGGTGGCAGCGAGGAGGACTGGGAGAGAGTTTGCAGATGGGGTTGGCATTCCCGACAGTTTCCTACCTGTTGGCGCGATAATAATGGAGGGAATTTTACATAGACCTGAAGAGCTTATCTACACAGGGAAAGGGAGCTTGGGAAAGGAGACAGAATTCCTGGAATGACACGACAGTTTGAAGATAGGAATATACCAAAGGTTTTGTGGGAACAAGTGTGAACGAGCTTGGCTGGAACTGAGGCTTGAAGTAGGGAGGTTGCTCTCAGACTTCAATGTGGACTTACTGAGAGGTCGTGCCGGGAAGCTAGATACAATGCAAGCTCCCTGGTTTACTCTCATTTAGATAATTCACAGTTCACATTTTGAGAAACACTGAATTTGGGGATGATTAAGATTTGAGAAAGTTGATTATAGTAAGTAAGGCTAATTCACCCTTCAAAACTGGAAAAATTTAAGTATGATTTATTTTATATTCAGCATTTCTTTTCTATCTATACAATATCTTAAATTCTTATTTCATCAAAGTGGTGTAGATACATGAATTTAAAAGTTAAAAAGAAAGTACTGTAAGGATTATAATGAAAATTATCTGTCCCCATCCTAACTCTTTCTATCTCAAATTCTCACAGGTAAATTCTTTTAACTCTTTTGGCTATTTATTCATTTTTTAAAAAGCTTTTCTATTTCTAAATTACACGTGTGAACTACTATTTCTTTATTTTTAAAACTTGAGGCATTAATGTTAATGATTAACCTCTCCATCCACATGTCTAGCCCCTTGCAAAGACCCAGTTCTCTCCTTCCCAATAGTTATCTTACAACATTTGGTTAAGTAAAAATCCATGTTTAGATTATTCACAAAAAAGCCATATAATGTATTATGATGACATTTTCTTTACTATATAACTTAGACGTCTCTTGGAATAATAAAATAGTTCTCTGCATACTGGTGACAGACAGCCAACTGTGCTCCATTATCTTTTCTCTCCTTGTTTTGGAATAAGACAATTTTCAGATGCACAGTACCCAGCAAAACCTGCAATTTCCATCCCCCCTGTGGTTGCATATGGTCATGTGGCTAAGGCCGACCAATGAGAGGTGAGCAGATGTGCTGTGGCATTAAGGTAGAAATGTACCTTCTCCTTCTGTTTCCCTCATTCCTGCTGCTGAAACGCAGATATGGTGGAAGAGTGAGATCCGTCAGCTTAGATGATAAGGTGGAAGTCATCTGGGAACTGTTGAGGTGGAAAGGACAGCATGGTTGAAGATACTTGTGCTACTGTGAGAAACAGGCCGTCCAGCTGGAGCTCCTGGGCCACTGAGTCTCTTTGGGGTCTAGTCTGTATTACTATCTCCTGTGCTGCCCAGGGACAGAATTTCCATGGTATGAGTGGAACTCGCTTGCACAGATCTCTTTCATGCTCCTGGGAAGGACCCTATATTTTCCTTTGAGTTTTGTATTCTTTACACTAATGAAGACCCTCTTCACTCCACCCCACCCCTGCCAATTACTTAAGCTTCAGGCCTCCCCAAAATGAATGCACCTCTCAGTACCGAAGAGAGCTTTCCACCAAATCCACTCTCCCCTTCTTAGGCCCTCAGTTAGGCTGTCTCACAGCCCATTTTCCAGGGAAGCCTGGCCCTGTGAGTGGCATAAAAGACTCCTCCAGGCTTCCCCACACTCTCCTTCCCACCCCCCATTTTGGCAGATTGATAGAGGGGAAGAGGGTGAGAGGGGAAGAGGACAGCAGGGTTGGGGAGGGCTAACATGGAGCACCGTGTAAAGATGCCCGGCCCAGAGCGAGCCCTCAGCCCACTGATATTTATCGCAGGCTTGATTTGTGGACTGTGACTAACACTCTGTTCTTCAGGAATTTTTGTGGAAGGCAAGTTTTCAGATGCCCTGTGTGCAAACACACACACGAGTGTATGTGTGTGCATGCTGGAGCCAGATTGTCTGGGTTGAGAGCCTGATTCTAGCACTTAATTGCACAATATTGTGCAAATTGCTGAACGCTCTGGGTCTCAGTTTCCTCTTTATAAATGATAATAATGTACAAATGATATAAATGATAGTAATAGTAACTGCCTCAGAGAATTAGTGTGAGGATTGCAGTACTGTCAGGAATTAACATTTGGAAAGTGTTAAGAACACCTGCCTGGAGTACTGGTACATTATACAAATGCTTGATAAGTCACATGTATGAAGCTTAAAATCTCAAATAATGGTTCCTCGTCTTGAGAAGTTCCTTTGAGATTTTTCATACTCCCTTGCACTGGACTGATGGCTCAGGGTCACGCCTTTTGTGTGAATGAAGGAGAGAGGGACCCAGGCCAGCGTTCCTGGGGGAAGTAGGGGGGACGTCACCTGAGCTCTGCCCAGAGTCTGTCTGTGGCCTCCAAGCTTCACTCTAATCCATCAAAGCTCAGTTCTGGGGCTGGGAACTGGAATGAGCTTTGACAAGGTCCTTGGGAAATTTTGATTTCCAAAAACGTTGGAACTCCCTGACAGTATTTGTCTTTTCTGCCCATGTTTAATTTTTCCTTTTGTCTGTGGAGAGCAAATGTATATCTGTGTAAAGTAATCCTTTGCCACTTACCTACTCTGACAGAGTTATGGTAACAGCTGGTTTGGATGTGGGCTTTTGTACCAAAGCGCTTTCCATTGTCAAGTTGGTGAATAAAGCGCATTATTTGTTTCTGTGCTATTGTCAAGATGTAGAGAGCGTGTCTCTCTCTCTCTCTCTCTCCCTCCCCCTCCCTCCCTCTCCCTCCCTCCCTTTCTTCCTCCATCCCTCCCCTCCTTCCCTCTGCAGTACGCATGTAGGAATGAATGCTCTTTCTGACCATCTCCCACATCTCTGTGAGGCCAGAAGCACTGACAATAACAGTTCTAGGAGGCTGAAGAGTGGCGCAGAAAGAAAGGCCTGAGCTTGGTGTGAGGCTAGGAGAACTTCCAAGAAATGGGGAAAATAAATCTCTCCTTAGAGCCCCCAGCCTCTGGGAACTGCTAAGGGGATGATCAAGTTGAATAAATTCGGATTACTTCTGTAGAATAGAGAGCTTGAGGGAAGTTGTCTGTCTTGCTGACACGGCCTGATTGTTTTGTCATGGCTGATTTCATTACATAACCTCTTCTCAGGGGAGGAAGTTTCATTATTCCACAGTGAGGTGCATGTCAGTTCTGGGTTCATGTCAAAGTACCTATCGGAAGCTGGTAATCTGCTGTTTTCCATCATTTTCACCCAGCAAGAGAACTGGGGAGAAAGCTACACCCAAGTTAATTAGGATGGGATCTTTTGGGGTTGTTATATAATATTCCACACACAATGGATGATATCATCTCGCCATTCTGGGGGGTATTTTCAGTTACATTCCTATGTATGCATTCACTTGGGGGAACCCCTAAATTTTTTAAAAAGAAGTCCACCAATCAAGGATAAACTGCTGAGACACAGAGGAATCCTAAATTGACTTGAGATTTCCTCACACACAAATAAGAAAACAAGCAGAAGCAAAGAGAGAGCTTCCTTCCAGGCCCAGCAAGGGCTGTGTGTTAGATGCTGAGTGGGCTTGGGTGTAGCCAAATCCGGTAACCAGTGCTTTAGCCTTCGAAGCCAAGTATGAAAACTGACTTTTGGGACAGGGCTTCAGTGGGAGGCAGAAGTTTTGGCAAGATGCCAAGGTTTGGGGTCCTCCAAGGTTATTAGGGTTGCAGGATGTTATGGTGAGGACAGTGGGGGGCTTTGGGGTCAACAGAACTGGTTTGATTCTGCCCTGCTGCTAATCAGTCAAGTGAACTTAGACAAATCATTATTTATTAGGGTCCAACGAGAAATAAAGAAACCACTGAGTCTTTCAACAGAGGGTGTTTAATTACACAGCCAATGGAAGAGATGAGGAGACTAACCGGGTGGGGAACTCGGGAAGAAACTGCAGGAAACTGCTGCCCCTGGGGGCCAGAGAAGAGGTGTTCTGTCAGAATTCAGAAGGCAGGGCTGCCTGTGGGAGCTGCGGCTATGGAGGGAGGGAGTGTTGGAGGGAGCTAGAATCATGGGGGACACATGTCATGGCTGGGAGATGCCATTTGTAGCAGAGAGACAGAAGAGGAGAAATATCTGGGCTTCTCCCTTCCTCTCACCCTCTAGTCTCCCACTAGTGCCCCCAAAGGCTGAGCCTTCTAGAAGGCAAAGGGCCTGGTAAATGAAACTCCCGTGGTACAGAACAGAGCAAATGCTTTGAACAAATGCCATTTACTATTAACCACTAATATTACTATCTAATATTAAACACCTAATGCTAAACACTGCAACCATCTCTGGGGCTGAGGTGAGGGCGGGCCAGGAGCTGCACAGTTGTTGGGAGGGGAAGGGAGCATGTCTGCCCGTATGGCTACTCCCTGAAGCTCAGGTGTCCATGATAACCTGGATGGGCACAGCAATGGGGCCCTGCAGGCTCCCCTTTTATGGGTTACTTTCTTTTTATTTCTTTACATTTTATTGAGGTAACATTGATTTACAACTTCGTATATGATTTAGAGATACAGCATCGTTCTTTTAGAAATCACTCTGCTAAGACTTTCCAAGTAAAACCCAGGTGTGCCCGAATGAACTCAGAAATAAAAGAGGTCTGAGAAGGGTGAGAAGCTGCTATCAAACAAATCATGGTTGAAAGTGTGTGTCGGACAAACCTGCTCTCCAGCCCCCTTCTCCCCGCTTTCCACCATCCCATCTCTAGCAGTTCTGTTCCCAGATGAGGAAGGGGGGGCAGTGAGTCCAGGGTGAATGAATGAGCAGATCATGGCGGGCCTGGTGGTGCTGGAGACTCTGAGATGTCCTGAGGGATGCAGCAGAGCGTCCGACTGGAGAGCGGGAGGCGGGCTCCACCCCCTCGGCTGCAGAGGGCGTCTACCGCAGGAGTGACTGTTCCTTGACTTCTAGGTGTGGCTGTGGTGGAGCCAGCTCCTACCCACAGGAGAAAGCCCCTCTGCAGAGGAAACAAAGCTGCTGGCGCTGGAGATGACAGCCCGGTGGGGCTTGCCTGTGGCTCATGGGCTAGGGGAGCCGGCTCTGGCCGTGTGGGCATGGTCATGGCGCCTGAGAAAGCAAAACTCCCAACCAGTGACTAGGTAGTAAGAGAGGTCATTCTCCTCATTGCCTCTTGGCTCCAGGATCCGGGTTATCTGGCCTCAGGGGCCACTGTACCTCATCCTGTAGGATAGCAGCCTAACCTTCCAGGGGGTGGGCACCCACAGAAGAGGGGCTGTCCTCCTGTTTGTGGCCACAGAAGAAAGCAGCCCCTGCCCAAACCTTGGAGAGGAAGGGGAGAAGTGGGGGTGGGACAGGGAAAGAAAGGCCCTGATCTTTCTCCTCTATTTCTTCCTTCTCCGATTGCCTATTGGTATAAGACATTTTAGAGGGTACAAAGATGATTCGGAGACCATGTCTTTTATTCCTACTAAGGGGATAGTTACTAAGTGGTCAGGAACGGATAATTTCACCGTTAGCTGGCTGGTTAGGAAGATGTATAAATTTGAACTCTTAAATGTCTTAGCTTCAATCAAGAATCTTCACAATCTGACTCCAAATCTTCTAGACTCGCTTTCTAAGACTTGTGACCCATGGCCTCCTCCTGTGCATCCTGCCGGCTGGGCCCTGGCATTGCTTCATGTGCTTCCACTGCAACACACACGCACACACACACACACACACTCAGTTTTTAGCTCTTTATAAACTGCTTGTGTCCTCAGCTCTTGAATTACGAGTTTAACAAGAATGGCTAAGTACATAGACTTTTGCAGGAAATGGCAGCATGTTCATATCAGTTTCAATGCTTATTAGCTGGGGTCTTGAATAAAGGCAGTTAACCTCTACGGCCTCAATTTTCTAAAATGCAATGTGCTAAAGATATCACAACATAGGTGCAAAGACCAGGTGAGATCAGATGTGTCTAGCAAGAGGTACCTGCACACGTGTGAGGCAAAGCCTTTGGGCAAGAAGCCCCTGTGTGGGAAGGTTTTAGTCACTCAACTGATGCCAAGAGGGCAAGTCTTTGGTGATATGGCAGGAAGCTTAAGGACTTCAGAATGGTAAATCAGAGCAAAGGTACATTCAAGAACTGGTTAGTCTACCCGGCTGAACAGATACTCCTCCCATAGAGTGATGTCGCTGAAAGGCATGAAGAATTCTGGTGGGCTTCCTGGAGGTGGGAGCATGGGGATTGGTGACCCTTTCTCTTGAGGTTTGAAGTCAGCTGTGTCTGATTAGACAGGGCTCAGGAGATATGTCCCTGTCCTCTTCCCTGTGGCTCATCTCAAATACTGCTACATTTGACTAGTGCTCCATCCCTTACAAAACATTATTTTCATTATCTCTCCCCGACACACAATCATGACTGCTTTATCTTTTTGAACATATAGACCAGTGTAGTAAAATCCCAGGAGGATATGGGCCGTTGGGGCCCTTCTTGTGTACTGGCTGTTACAGGGCTCGATACCTTTTAATTCAGGGCATAGGGCCTCCCCGGTGGCGCAGTGGTTGGGCGCTGCACTGTGGAGCTGTCGGCAGCGGCAACGCGAGTTCGACCCCCAGCCAGGGAGAATCCCACATGGCGCGGCAGACCTCTCCTGCCTTGCCTACTGCTCCCCTCAGCAGTGTATTTCTGATCTGCCTGTTCTGCTACCTGCTCTGTCTTTGGTGAACCCTCTCACTGCCCCACGCCTCTGGCCTGTACCCCAGCTTGTATGTATAAATATATATATATATATATATATATATATATATATATATATATATATATATATATATATATATATATATATATATATATATAAAGTAAACTACCAGATGATAAGATAAATTTAAAAAAAAATTTCAGGGCATGGCCAGGTTTAGCATGCTTGTTCAAGTCTCCCTCGACTTCCCACTTCTGCTGATACACACGAGAAAAATAATCCAGTCAGTAGTTAAAAAAAACAAACCATGAATGTCTCCACAGACTGACATTTTGAGTAGAAAGCAGAAGAACTTGAGGGCTCAGGAGATGTTTTCATCTCTCCTTCCTGTTGAAAGTTGTGACTTGGGAAGAGATCAAGTGACTTGCGACTTGCAAGACCTGGGTAGCTGGCCCTGGGGATGATATTTGAAGTACAGGCTTGTGGATTTAACACACTAGAGGGGGGCTATTGGCAGAGGCAGAATAAAGACTCAGGAGATGTGGGGTTTTGTCCTGCCTGCTTGCCAGACCCCTCTGGGAAGACTTTAAAGGGGCATTTGAGGTAGTGGAGAAGAATCCAGAAAAAAATAAAAAGTTCAACCTGATCAGTGGCATATAGAGCCACAAAGAAGCACCTGATTAATTTTCAAGCGAGTCAAGAAGGAAGGCGGGGGGTACATGATTGGAGATTTTAGATCCAAATGCATAAGGTGGTTGGTGGCCCCAAACAGTTTGATCTTAAATGTTACCACAGGAAGGTAAGCATGTGTACTTTTATTCCCCCCTCTTGTCAGTTTATGTCCAGCCAAGGACTGTCGCTGTGGCTGAGAGGACGCAGCTTGGTGGTAGGGGCAGTGGTGCCCCCCAGGTCAGCCTGGCCTTGGGAGGTCAAGTCCTGCCTCTGCCCTTCCTCTCTAGGTGACCTTGGACCAGTCCTCTAACTTTTCTTAGTTGTAGTTTTCTCATTGGTGAAGCAGGGATGACAATCAAGTTTATCTCTTGATTGGGAGAATTCAGTGCAATGATATAAGCCAACACCACCATTTGACTCAGAGTACAATGTCTCCTTATTCTCAGTGGAGTCTTTCTGATTCCAGCAGTCCTTCCAGTGTTCACTCCAGGTCACCTCACTAGTCTGACCTTGCTTTCCAGAAGCTCATGGAAGCCCAAAGCTCCTCAAAGTTACACAAAAAACCATAGGTGGGGAAGTGGCTGCACAGGCAGGAGACTGGAGGAGGCTCACAGAGAAGAGGGAAGCCAAAGGAGGGTAGATTTGACAAGTGGCGAGTGATCCCCGGGGTCTTGGGCTAGAGGACAGGAGAAGTGCTGTCCAGGAGAGCACAGAGGAGCACCCCTGAGGCTGGGAGGTGTGATAGGATGAGAGGCTGGAGACCTGGAGGCTGGCCCCCCCACTGGGGGTCCTCACCTCTCTGTTTTGGTTTTCTCTCCTGTTATAATTAAGTGATTTATTCTTTCAAATTTCTTTTTTTAGCTTAAGTGATTCTTAGGATTGAAGAATTGACTTGAAGTTAGAAATTAAGTGTCTGTTCAACAGTCTATAGTGAACATCCAGATTGTTAGTGTTCAAGGCGCTTTGCGGAGCACACACCTGCTTTGGAATCCTGGATTGTCAGCTCATTATAGTTTGATCTCAGATGGATGATTCGACTGTCTTGCTCCTCACTTTCCCCATGTGTTTTAATTGTTTTTCAACACTGACTGTACCAGGTGCTTTCAATGAGATGCTCTTTCTGACGGCTTACAACACTCCGAAGACTTTATGGACAAGGAACAGGACGGGGGGAGTTGCATATTCATTTAAGCTCCCGCTCTGTGAGCCATGGACCTGGGAGGTAAGCAGAGCTCTTCTGTCCCCCAACAAACTGCTTCTCTGCCCCTGCTTGCTGCCTTTTCTATCAGTGGGGGAGGTCCTAGTAGGGCGATGTGTCTCCCCATAGAGCAAACCTACTGAATTGTAGTTCTTTTTTCCTCTGTCTTCTCCTGCTGGGTGTAAGCTTCTTAAAAGGTAGGGAGTGACTCTGAATACCTTTTTGTCTTCCTAGAATCTTGTAGGATATCTGGTACATGGCAGGGATTCAGATGTTGGATTAGGGATTAGTACAGGCACAGGGGACTTAGATGGAGAGTCCCTGCCCTCAAGGACTCACAGGGCAATAGGTGGCAATCTGGTCACACAACCATGTGACAATAATGCAATGAGAAACTTAACCTTAATGGGGATATGTATAAATGCATACATTTTCTTATGATTGGATTTGTCTTAGTGCATACATATATTTAATTAAAAAATCAAGGTTATTTTTATTATGGAATATTTCGAGCTTACTGAGAATTTGATAAAGAACATCTGTGCCCCTATCACTGCACTTTATCAAATCTTAACATTTGCCATATTGCGTCAAATAAAAAACCACACAGATCAGCTGAAAGAACATGTATATTCCTCCGCCTCTCATTTCCCTGTTAATGTGAATTTGGGCTTATCATATGCATGTATATTCTTACATACCGTTGCTATGTGTATATGTATCCACAAGCCCTAATATTTTTGTTTTTTTAATTAAAAACAATTTCTTAGATTTTCTTGGTGTTGAGGGGGTGGAGTGGGAAATATCACCATGGGGTACACCCCACGAGGGGAAAATGTCCCTGTTAACCTTCCTAGGATACTTTGTCAACTTTTTCTTGGAGCTGCTGCCCTTGCAGCTAGCAACCTCTTCAAATCCACTGCTGAGTGACTCCTCCTTGGGAGAGAATTTCCTCTTTTTCTTGGTGACAACCCTGAATATTTTTGTTTTAAAATGTCACATAATTTTCATCATATATGTCCTCTTGTTTAGAATGTTGAGACTTATCCATGTTAAGGTATAATCATTTGAGTTCATTTTTAAATGCTGTAAAATATTTCATATCACTTTTTGGGTGTTCTTGAAAAAAAATGAAGGTTCAGAAATATCAGCTGTAAAGCCAGTGGAGTGGTAATTAGTGAAAAATTATGGACAAAACAAAAGACAGTTTGCAAACAGGGAGTGTTTGAATGCTGCCAAACATGGAAACCAAAAGATGGAAAGTGGCTCAGGTGTATGTTGTTATAAAGTCGTTTATTTAGGCAGTGACTATGGATTCCTAACTGTAGCCAATCACAGAATTTTCTTAAATTATAGGGAATTGGTCAGTGGCTCCCTTATAGCAACCTTGGAAAATAGTTTTTGTTTATGATTTTGAGAGACTAAGAAATGGCCCAGGTTAAGTTAGTCTTGCAAAATAAGCTAAATTAAGCTTTGTTTAGATGACTAACTAGGTTCTGATTGATGGGGGAATTTTCAAGACTGGTTTCCATTTGTTTTGATCTTAACAATAACAACAGTAAAAGTAGTACTTACTGCCTTGTTGGATCATGCAGATGCATGTAAAGAAAAGTCACCTTCCCCACCCCGTTCTACTGAGCTAACCCAGGATAGTGTTTGGTGGGTGTCCTTCTACTACTTTCTCTTGGCTCAGATAAGCCCACATATTGGGTTGTTGGAAAAGTCATGACATATTTTTGCATAGACAACAGAAAAACTATGTTATGATTTTTTTCAACAACCCAATATAACATATTCTTCCCTCCTCACCCTCCCTTCATTCTTCCTTCCTTCCTTCCGTTCTGTTAACAATGTAGGGTTCTATGAAGCCCATTACTCTGAAACCGGTCTTTGTTCCACTTAGTCTGTGAAATTTTAATGAATAAGTGACTTACGTCCCTTTTACCCTGTGTTTTGTGAAAGTGAGAGTATAGGTCAGGAGTTATGACTTTCACCAAAGAGATGTCTGCTCTTAAGCTGGTTGGAGGTCTTCAGAGAGGAAGTGTGGAGAAGATGTAGAAATGCTCAGCTGGGCCAGGTAGGAACAGGAAGGGCCTTTATCACCCAGGTCAGCAGCTCTCCATCACAAGGGTATGTCCTACTTGGTGTTAGGCTATAAGAATATTTTTTATTTATTTATTCTTTAAAAAGATTTATTTATTTATGCATATAAGAACTGGGGTGTAGGCCAGAGGTGTGGGGTGGTGAGAGGATTCACCAGAGTGGGGAGCAGAATAGGCAAATCTGAAATACACTGCTGAGGGGAGCAGCGGGTGAGGCAGGAGAGGTCTGCCACGCCATGTGGGAAGCTTCTTGGCCCAGGGTCGAACTCGTGCTGCAGTGGCTATGGATAGCTTCATAGGCTGAGACTTAACCCGTTGCACCACTAGGGAGGCCCGAGAACATTTATTTTTTTTCAAAGTAATAACAGAAGCTTGTTTCTTCAAAGTTGTTCGTGGAACAACATCATATTTCAGGAAACCCTGGGTCATCTGTGGGCTGAGTTATCTCACACCTGAGGACATGCCGCCCCACCTCCCACTTCCTGCTTCACCTTGGTAATTGATTAGATGCAGGTTTTACTACTCTGGCAAGCCCATATCTGGAGCTGTCCCAACTTTTCAGAAATCTCATGAGCTGGTTGATAAACATAGCGACCATTAAAAATCAGATTACATAAACTTAGAAGGGAATAAGCTACATTGAAGACAGAGGTGATGAATATGAAAAGCTCATCACTTTCTATTTCTTTAAATTATTTTGTGCTCTTATGGTGATGTCTCTCTCTTACATGTCATCTGTGGTGATGCTCTGTGACGGTATGAGACCACAGCCCCACAGTTCTGACCACCCAGTCTCCTTTGCTGCTCTGGCTTTTCAACACCTACTCCCATCCCAGGTCCAAGAAGGCTTGTCTAAATTTTCATATTCCCCCCCGTCAGAGGAGGGAGGGGGAGAGTGGAGAGAGAGGTTCAAGCCTTCATTTTTCCCCACATGGCCTATAATTTGCATAGATCACTTCTGCTGACATCCCACTTGCTACAGTTATCTGCAAAGGAGCCTGGGATTATAGCCTCTGTGGCTTCCATGTGCCCAGCAAAAGCTCTTAGTATTCCAGAAAGAGAGAATTTGGCTGGGATGACAATTGACACTATTATAACATTTTTAAAAAAGATTTATTTATTTATGCATACAAGCTGGGGTACAGGCCACCGGCGTGGGGTGGCGAGAGGGTTCACCAGAGACAGAGTGGGGAGCAGCACAGGCAGATCGATGGAAATACACTGCCGAGGGAAGCAGCTGGTGAGGAAGGAGAGGTCTGCCACGCCATGTGGGAATCTCCCCAGCTGGGAGTCGAACTTGCATCGCAGCTGCCAACAGCTCCACAGTGCAGCGATTAACCGCTGCGCCACCAGGGAGGCCCTATTATAACATTTCAAGGATTCTTTTCAGCTAGGCCACCAAGCACCCTACCCCACTTTCACCCTACTTCATCTGAGCCTGTCCTGGGGCTCTGGGAAAGGTTATTGGCACTGTTCACAGCCGGTATAGATGTGGCACCTGTCACCCAATCTCATATCCTCATCCTTCACAAAGTGAGCAGAGACTCAGAGGCACAGAGCCAAGATCTCTCTTCTAGAGAGCGCACAACAGATGAACACTCAGGACTGATCTGAGTTCCAGATGGGAAGGGGATAGTGACACTGGGAAAAATCAGGAAGCACCCACCTCAAGGAGCTTCTAGTCCAGATGAAACACACCTAGAAGATCACTAATAATACATGAGTAAGTGGTAAGCACCAGGTAGCTTCTCTCTAATTTTAAATTCTGGGCAGAGAACCAGTTTCTGTGAGCAACCAGCTCCTTGTTGGACTAAGCTCTTGTTTTTAGTTTTTACAGTTATAATCAAATAAAACTTATAACAAAGTTAGGTTGACATTAGTTAAAGATCTACATAATTGTTGTGCTGCCTGATAATTAGGCAGAAATGGTAAGCAGTTCTAAATGACTATAATTAACATTATTTTTACATAGCCAAACAAAGTTTTTAATTTTCCCCATTACTCCATATGGTTATTGATCGTCACTCTTGGCTCCAGCCATAACTAACACTTGCAGTATGTTGAATGCACTACTCTCTCCAGCCTCTGGTCTGTGCCTGGAATGGCCTCTCTCGCATTTTCCCACCTAGCACTCTTTAGACTGGGAAGTGGCATTAGCAGGTGGGAAAAGCACTTGAGCTCTGGAGTCAAAATGCCTTCACCATTTACTTCATAATTTAAGTTGGGTGGCCGTAAGCAGATTGCTTAATCTCCTACTTCCTCAGATGTGAGAATGTGCCTGGGGCATAATTAATAATACACATCAGTTTTTATAAATTCACTTATTCATTCATCTAGTCAACAAAGAGTTTTAGCATCTGCAATTAACCAGGTGCTGCTGGGTGCCAAGAAAATTTATCCTGCCTACTGGTTTACATGTTAGAGGAGACAGCTAACAAACCTCAAAGTTTATCTGGTATAAGTCTGATGAAAAGAACAAGGCATAGTAAAGTATGACAATGAAGGAGGTTACTATTTGAGCAAATAAGGGTTAGAGGTCAGGATAAGCTAGGTGAAGCTGCAGTAACAAACAGCCCTCAAGTTTCAGGGACTTATTTTTTGCTCATGCTTTGTATCCATCATGGGACAGTAGTGTGCTCCACTACACATCTCTATCACTCTGGGACCCATGCTGATAGAGTCTTCATCCTCTGGACTGTCCCTGATCATTAAAGCTGGCAGGAGGGCGAACATGATGGCTTTTGTTATGACTAAAGCAAGTGACATGCTGTGGCCCACCTTAGAATGTAGAGCTCTACCTTGACCTGGAAGGAGAGCAATAAGAAATATTAATGCGTTGAATCATGTCCATTTGTCCCAATGTGTTTTCTGTTCTTCTCTGTCCTGCTCTGTGCTCTTGACCCTAAGCCCTGTGGATTAGATCTCTAGGGCTCCCTTGTCCTCTGACTCCCAGTTGGGTTTGGACAAGGGTGCACTAACAGGAGACACGAATGTGGAAATTTGTTCCTCCTGTTCCCTTCTTGGCCACATTTCCACAGCAGCTGCTTCACCCCATGCACTCTAGTGGCCATAGCTACAGATCTCAGAGAAGTCCTGGTAATACCATTTCTTCACCTTGTTTCTCAGGAGTAAGGGTAGTCAGGGGTGGTATCCCCCTAGTGTTGCTAGCCCTTGGGGGGAGGTCTCAAAATTGATTCTTGGTTTCCTCTGGGAATAATACCTTCACAAAAAGATCTCTAGCTGTGTTCCAGCTTGCCAGGACCCTGTGCTACAAAAGGTACCTGTGAGGAGTTGACATTTAGAATGAGGGAGAAAGTCAAGGAGATGTGGGGAAAAATTATCCAGCAGACATGATGTCCTGGGTGGGGGTGGTGGGACTGTGCTCAGCATAAGAATGAGGTTGGTGAGCCTAGCGCCTAGGAAATGGGTTGGGCCTGGGGATGAGGCGGGAGTTGGTATTGACACAAGAGATGTAGAGGTTTAGATTACATCGGATTCTCCAGGTAATGGGAGAGTCCTTGGGTTTTATTCTGAATGACAAAGGTAGCCCTGATGAACATGTGTCTTGATCTGACTTACAGTTTTAAAGTTTCACTTTGATTTTAGGGGCAAAGCAGAGATGAGAAGATCAGTTAGGAAGTGAATATAGGCATCACAGAGGAAGATGTGGTAGCCTGGACCATGGTGAGGACATGGAGTTGCTAAGAAGTGGATTATAGGCTTAATGCAGAGAGGGCAGAGAACTTGCTGGCCAGTTGGATGTTGGCATGAGAGCAAGAGATCCTAAAATTGACTCTGGGGCTTTCTCATGAGATAGAAAGATAGAGGGGAATGAAGTTTTTTTGAAAGTGAGGGTTGAAATTAAGTGTTTGGTTTTGGTCATATTACATTAAAGATACTTATTAGACCTTGAATGGGGATGTTGAGTTAATGGTTAGAAGGGAGAGGTCAGATCTAGAAATCAAAATGTGGCAGTTTCTTGTGGCAGTTGGTACTTACAGTGGAGGTATGGATGAGCTCCTTAGGGAATAAGAATGATAGAGAAGAGAGGGCTCAGAGGGCCCATTTAACACTTACGAATATGGAAGGTAAAGAGGCTTCAGCAAAGGAGATTAGAAAGAAGTATATGAACAGAAGAAATTAAGTGAAGAAAGTGTTTCAAGGAGGAAGGAGCATAAGTTGCTGCAGAGATTGAGTTAGATAACGACATTCTTTCAGGTCTTGGTCTTAGTTGACTGTCTTCCCTCCACCCCAGAAGTGTGTTTTAAACCTTCAGAATAGAGCCTTCCCCTGTGCTCCCATATATTATACCCACTTATTCCCAGCATTGTAATTATTTTTGTTATCTCACCCCAATCCCCCACCTCCCCACTGTATATCGAGTTCCCTGAGGGCAGGGATGGTCTCTTCCTTGTAAATGAAAACTGAGCCCAACACCAGGCATTTGTGGTGTTCCTATCAGTTCACAGAACACATGGATGAATTAAGATGTTGTGCACTCCTGTTACCCCCCACCCCCACTCCCCAACATGCAGTTACTGTCCAAGGCTTCAACAGCCCTGTTTTTCTCACCTTACAGGGTCCTGAAGATGTGTGGGCAACTTTTGTGCATTTGGCATTATAGTAGATGATGCTCCCACCAATGTTCCTCCTGAGGGAGAAGGGAGGGAGGCCCAGGACTGGACAGTGGCACAGTAAGTTCGAAAGAGGTGGCACTGGGGAATATGCTCTTTTCTGATATTGCAGAAATTGTTTGGCTTAACCCCTTTGTTTTACAAAAGAGAACCTGAGAAGTGAGTGACTTGCTCAGGAGTTTAGGGTTGGTGTGGCCAAGCCAACCTAGATGGTATTTTTTGGTGTCTCTCAGTTCAGAACATTTTCTACAACTGAGGGCAGGGCTTTGGAGATAGGAATCATTGCTGCCGTCCTCAAAAACTTATTCAATGATATCTGGAACTGCTGTAAAGGCAACCTTTTTGTTGCACAAAGAGAGGAGAAAGATTAAAAATTGCTAATGATGGAGAAGAATAATGGGCATACTTCTTTTGCTAAGGGGTAAATTATGGCAGTTCCCCAGCAGAGGACCAGGGAAGAGGAGTGCTCAATATCCACCTGGGAAAAGAGCAAAAAAATGGAATAGAAAGGAAAATATAGACCACATGGCATTCAGACTGAAACTGGGTGAGTGAGAGTAGAGAATAGATCTAACTCTTCTGAGCCTGAATGGGGTCATCTCAGGATGAGCAACTTGACCCAACCCACTGGAGAAGAAAGGAGTAGAGGGACAGTTTTCAACTCACTAGTGATAGAATGAAGTTTGAATCCTGATTCTGATCCTTCTACGAGTCAAATAGCCTTTTAAGGAAGGCTCAAGTAAGTGGAATTCAAGCATGATCAAGCAGGAACTAAGTTGGGATGTTCTCCTTTTGGTGATGTCTTCAGTGTTCTTCCAGAAGCATCCACTACACCCTGTCCGCCATGGTGTGTGTGGGGTCATATTCCAGATCTGTTGAGATTTGCAAAGGTGATCATCTTGGGATAGCAGTAGATTTGGTTCTCAGGTACATGAAATGAGTGTTCTTGAATTTGCTTGAATTTGGGGCCTTTTCCAGACTCTGTCAGCACCTAGTTCTTTCTAACAGTGCTAATTTCCAAACCCAATCATTTCCACAAAGAACCTGGCAACCTCACCTCTCTTCTCAGTGAAGATTTAATAGCAGAGTGCTGAAACAAGTCTTGTTGCTAAGCCCTTATTATTTCCACAACATATACTACAGGACTCCTACTAATATACTGTGAAGGATTGTCCTAATTAAAACTAAACGACTCATGTCAAATTAAATGAGCAGAGTACATTGGGTTAGCCAGCGCTCTGGCTTGCAATTGTGTGTTTGTTTACTTGCTAATTGGCCAAGTTCAATGATCTACAGCAGCCTTTTCCTCTCGTCGATACAAATTACTGATGCTTCAGACTTGGGCTGCTAGGGAGCCCGGACCTGGGAGACAGGAAACCTGGTAATGGGTCCTACTGTGCCATCTCATAGAATTGTCAACCTATCCCATGCTGAGGTTCTCCTGGAGCAAAGGGACTATGATCTTCACCAACCACCCACTTCTTGTGGTTGCTGCAAAGCTATTGGAAAATGGGGTCATCTGAAGAGCTCCTATGTGTGCTTTCCTCTGGAACAGTTTTGGTGCAAAGATAAGGAACTTCTCAGTCCAAGGCTCTAGCAGGGCTCTGAAGAGTACTACATCAGTTAAGGTTCTACCAGAGAAACACACACACACACACACACAATATATAAAACATATATATATTCAAATATATATATATATATTCAAATATATAATATATATCTGGTATTATATATTTATGGGTATGTGATATATCTATATCTATGTCTCTACAAATATCTATGTCTCTACATATATCTATTACACACATACACATCCTTGATCATTGAACAATACAACTTTGAACTCTATGGTCTTGTTATAAGTAGATATTTTTTCTTCTTTTTTTTTTTTAATATATATTTTTATTGTTATTTATGTCTTTTACATTTTGTATTCCCCTAGGGTAGCCCACCACCAATTCACCCGTGATCCATCTCCATGGTCCCTT